>CAUYON010113370.1:0-16460 GCA_963573935.1 Arctocebus calabarensis
CAGTGCCTGTAGTCCCAGCTACTTGGGAGGTGGAGGCAGGAGACTCGCTGGAGCCCAGGAATTGGAGGTTGCTGTGAGCTGTGATGCCACTGCACTCTATCCAGGGTGACAGCTTGAGGCTCTGTCTCAAAAAAAAAAAAAAGAATCCACCATGTCAGCTCAGCACTTGTAGCTCAAGTGGCTAAGGCACCAGCCACATACACCAGAGCTGGCAGGTTCGAATCCAGCCCAGGCCTGCCAAACAATAATAACAACTACAACCAAAAAATAGCCAGGCATTGTGGCGGGCTACTTGGGAGGCTGAGGCAAGAGAATCGCTTAAGCCCAGGAGTTGGAGGTTGCTGTGAGCTGTGATGCCACAGCACTCTACCTAGGGCGACAGCTTGAGACTCTGCCTCAAAAAAAAAAAAATCCACCATGTCAGAGCCCTGTGATGGGGCATTCAGAGAAAGGACAAACAGGCTCTGCCCGGGGGGAACTTCAAGTCTGATAGGGCAACACAGACCCTACACAAGGAAGTCCTCAGTCAGGGATGGGGGACATCTCCTGCTTGACATAGCACTTGTCCTGTGGGATCCACCAGCTCTCTGGTGAGGTAAGGGCTTGGGGTTAGTTTGGGAAAAGGCAGGGTTTGGGTAGGGTTCTGAGGTGGGGAAGTCAAGGCAAACAAAAGGGTATCAAAGACCCTATACTCTCAACTGCTTTTACTGCAAAAAGGGAAAGTATAGCCCAGAAGGGTAAGAGCTTAGCCCAACATCACAAACCAGTACTGGGAAGGACATTGCCCTGTCTCTAGATGGGTGAAGGCAAGTGGGCAGCTCAGAACCAACAAAGGCTGAGCCAGAAAAAGACCTAATGGGGGAAGGGGACAGAACCCTAGAGCAGAAATGGAAAAGCCTAAGTCCAAGATTCCCAGCCTTACCCCAATGTCAGCAACAACACTCGCCATGTATATCTGCCCTTTTCAAAGCTTTTGCACATACATCACCATATTTCTGGAACACCCTACCCCTCTCATTTTACAGATGGACAAACTGCAGCCCAGAGAATATAAGTGGGCAGGTACCCAAACCAGCACTTCTTCACCAAGCCTCAGCCTGACAAGGTCTACCAGCCCACTGCACAGGGAGGTCACTGAGGCTGAGGAGTCTTGGTCGAGTGAATGGAACATAGGGAAGAAGCTCAAAGCCACGAGGAGGGCTGAGAGGGGCTAGGTGAAAAGGAGGTGATGAACATGGGGTCGAACAACAATGACAACCACAGCCAAAAAATAGCCAAGTGTTGTGCGGGCACCTGTAGTCCCAGCTACTTTGGGAGGCTGAGGCAAGAGAATTGCTTAAGCCCAAGAGTTTGAGGTTGCTGTGAGCTGTGATGCCATAGCACTCTACCCAGGGTGACAGCTTGAGAGTCTGTCATAAAAAGAAAGAAAAAAAGATGGGGTCATAGTTCAGAGCCGGTGACTCTGATCTCAGAGGTGTTTTAGAGAAACAAAGATGGGTATTGAAGCCCAGTGAAACAGGGGAAGCTACTGGGAAAAGGAGCAGGAAAACAGATTTAGGGATGCCAAAGGGGAGGTAGGAGATGGAGAGCCCCTGGTTGTGTGGGTGAGGGGCTGGGGTAATAATATTAGAGATTCAGGACCAAGGGGAGCACAGAGCTGGGCCAGGCTCAAGAGATCCCCAGAGAACTTCCCTTAATTGGGGGCCAGAGCAGATCAGGAGATGGAGTAATCCTAACCCACATCTTCTGGGAGAGGAGGAGGAGCCCTGGCCAGAGAGCCCCGCCCTCACACTAGGGACCTTGGGCAGACACCAGTGTCCCACCCTAATAGCAAGAAAGAGACCATGGTAAATCACGGTGGCCTGATTTTGCCCCTACCTCCACCCACGGTGAAAGAAGGGGCCACAATCATACAGTCAGGCCTAGGGGAGGAGGCCAGGCCCTGTATTTCACAGAAGAGGAAATGAAGGCTGAGAGGGGAAGTGACTTATCTACCATCCCACAGAAATGTAGGGCCTGGCCTAGAGGGCACCCTGACAGACAGCCTAGCAGCTCCTAACAAACAGTGGCCTCGGGAAGGGAAGTAGGGAGTGTACACTGATGGGGACACAGGCAGCCTGGTCCACTCAGGGCTCCCCAGCTGGCTAGGGTTGTCTGGAGAGAAAGCTTTATCTTTCCTCCCAACTCATCCAAGCAAAGACCCCTTTCCCTTGGGCTGGGAGGGGCAGAAGGTGGGACCCTCTTCAAGGGATAAGAAACAAATTCACCCACATCTAGTAGACCCTGCAGGCCCTTCTTTCTAACTTATTCATTACACAGGCATACAGTAAGTGCTTGCTGTGTGCTAGATCTTTGGAAGATGGGGCTGCCAGGCAAACTGAGAGTTTGCAAGCAAATGGCAAGGATCAGACGGGCTGACTCCACCCCAGACCAAGAGTGTCCTAAGAGGGTATAGTTTAGGGGTTACTGTTGGTCCCTCAGTTCTTTCTGGGAGTTAGCCCTCCTATGGATGTGGGGGCCAGGATGGGGCCCTATGTGGGCCTGCCTTCTGCCCACCTTCCAGATTGGAGCATACTCAGATGTGGAGCAGGGTAGAGAGGGTGGAGGAAGGAGATTCACAGGCACTTACACAAGGAAGAAAAAAGCGACTTCTCCAGTCCTCCAGCTTCCAAGGCATGGTCACAACCGCAGATTCCTAGAGTCAGGGACCGCAAAACCTACAGAACGCCTTCCAACACAGACGTCTGCACCCTCAGACCTGGCCTGCGTGGGCAGTCAGCGGCAACCAGCATTCGAGCACAGCGGCCCAGGCCAGTCTCAGCAAAAAACTCAAGGGAGCCTCAGTCTCCCCGTCAGTCCAATGGGAACAACAACAAACATGAAGCTCCACAACCAGTGAGAAAAGCCAAAGAGATAATGAAGGAAGACGCGGTCTTCGAAGTGCCTCATGCTGATTCCTACCCTAGCCCCTGCCTCATCTACCTAGGCTCTGTCTAGGGTGCAGTGGCGAGGGTCCCGAGATTAGCAGGAGTGGGGCGAGCAGGAACGAGGGCCTGAGCACAGGACCCTAAGCCCCACGAGGGGCTCGAAAACCCCATCCCAGCACCCTCGCCGGGCCCTGCCCTCACCTCCTCCTCCATGGCGAGTCTTCTGCCGTCTCGCTGCTACACCGCTCACTCCCGGCGCCGTGCGGGCTGGGGCACCTCCATCTACTCCCCGCCGGGCGGCGGCTCTCTGCGATCTGTCCAGCCCGCCTCCGGGGGCCCAAGAAACTTCGGGGGGCGGGGCAGGGGGCGGGGAGAGGCTTCCGGGGACCGGGGGCGGGGCCGGGGAGGGGACTGGCAGGGACTGGAGGCTCCGGCCAGGGGCGGGAAATGGGCGGGGCGGAGCCTGAGTCGGGGGCAGTCGAGGGGCCGGGGCGGGGCGGGGACCGGGTGGGGGCGGGGGGATTGGGCGGGGACCGGGTGGGGGCGGGGATTGGGCGGGGCCGGGCATAGGTTTGGGGACTGGACAAGGGAGCCCGGGCGGAGGTGGAGCTGAAGGAAGAGGGCTGGACAGGGCGGAGAAAAGTTTCCTGGACTGGTTCAGGGAGAGGGACTTGTGATGGGGGTGTAGGCTGAGGGAGAGGCGGAAGGGGCTTCTGGCCGGAGAGAGGCGGGGGGCGGGCAGGGGGCGGGCGGAGCCCTAAGGCGGGGTTGGGGTGGGGCTGACAGAGAGCGCCGGAGGCGCTGGCTGCTGTTGAGTTTGAGGTCTCCAGGCTGAGAGCCGGCTGGGGTTGCGAGACCGAAACGAACTGCCGTGGGTGGCCAGAGATGGGGCTTAAGGAGGCGCCTTCTCGGGCGGCACCGGTGGCTCAAAGGAGTAGGGCACCGGCCCCATATGCTGGAGGTGGCGGGGTCAAACCCAGCCCTGGCCAAAAATTACAAAACAAAACAAAACAAAACAAAAGGAGGCGCCTTTTCTTTACTCCCCGGCGCCAGGGCAGTGGCGATGGCCTGGTCTTCTCCCTGGAACCTCTGGACCCACCCGGACCTGGAGATTGGGTCTCTATCCGGAGGGTAGAGTAATAGATGTCCTGGATCTGGGAGTCTAATGACTGTAGGGTCCTTTGTGCTTAAGGAGGGGAGTCTGCCCCTAGCTATCAGGGGTCTCCAGCCGCAGTGTTCTGCCCTCCTTGGCCATCGTCCAACCCAAGTCTGGTTCCTATATCCAAGGGTTAATGTTCCCTCCCATCCCGTGGTGATGTTGCAGCGCTGACATCTTGCTGGAGAGTGTAGGGACCCGCAGGGAATGATGTTTTTAGTTATATGGTGCCCCCTCATTTTACACTGAAGTAACTGAGGCCCAGAGAGAGAAGGTGACTGGCTACATCTCAACCTCAAGCACTACCACCTCCCTTCCTTCCCCTCAGTTCTCCTGGTGGACTCTGTCCCTTGTCATGGAAGGGAAAAGTAAGTGCATGTGGGATCAATGGTGACCTCCTTTGGCTCTGGCTGCCATAGCAGCAGCTGTGCCAGTGACCAAGCTCCCCTTTCACTGCCTTCTGCCAGCCCTCAGAATCCCAGGCTGCTTCCAGCACTGCATGGAAAACGGCAGGTTGGCGCTCCAGGGCCAAAGGAGAAGCAGATGCAGGCACAGTTTTCCCTTACACCTACGCCTGGGTTCCTTTATCTAAACCAGCGGTTCTCAACCTGTGGGTTGCAACCCACAGGAACTGTATTAAAGGGCCGCGGCATTAGGAAAGTTGAGAACCACTGATAAGGAATAAAGAAAATCAAGTCCAAGGATCTGACAAAGTCACAATGTATGTGGCAACCTTTCAGCTACCAGGTAACTTTATTCCTTCAATCCTTCAAGCTCTAAACAATCCAGAGCGGTGCAGCACTGCATCCCATTCCCAAGACTCAGAAGATCCTGTGCCTAGAAATTTAGGTTCCATGTGCAGGAAATCAGAGATCCTGGGGAAATCCATATGTTTACACAAAAGCAGCCCTTGAAGAAGAGAGGGCAGTAAGATCAGGTTGATTTTGATATCAAGCCAGTTCTGCCATTTGGGGGAGTAAGCCACTGATAAACACTCTGGTCTCACTTACCCCATACAGCTCATGCTGGCCCTTTCTGGTTTTGACTCCATACTAAATGCCTCCATACCACATATTTAACACAAATATTTTGTTTGCCTTGCTTGTCTGTCAGGCCCTATACTAATCATTGGGAGATAATGGCAGGGCTCAGGGACCCTGTCCTCTATTGGGGGAGAAAGGCGTGAAAACAAATGAGAAGGGCCAGGCTTGGTGGCTCACACTTGTAATCCCAGCACTTGGGAGACTGAGGTGGGTGGATTGCCTGAGCTCATAGGTTGGAGAACAGCCTGAGCCAGAGTGAGACCTCGTCTGTAATAATAGCCAGGCATTGTGGCAGGCACCTGTAATCCATCTACTTGGGAGGCTGAGGCAAGAGTTTGAGGTTGCTGTGGCTAAGACGCCCCAGCACTCTAACAAGGGCGACAAAGTGAGACTCAGTCTCAAAAAAAAAAGGAAAACAGATGAGAATACGTTAAATGAAAGAGTAAATGCACAGAGGAAGGGCACCAAAACTAGGACAAAGGGGTAGAACAGGCATTCTAGGCAGAGGGAATAGTATAGAAATGGAGACCTGAAAAAGGATAGTGTGTGTGTGTGTGTGTATGGAAGCCAGGCTAGAGAAGCAAACAGGACTCAGTGTAGAGGGGACCTTATAGGTTGTGTTGGGCAACTGCAAGCCACTGAAGGGTGTGGGATGTGGAAGTAATGGAGTGTGTTTTGCATACATATCATATAATCTCTAGCAAAATTTATCAAGTGCTCTCTACCAAATGATCTCTTTGGGCAGCATTGTGTGAGCAGGCCACACAAGACCTGGGCAGTGCCTGGGAGACCTGATGAACCAGTAGGAGGGTAGACAAGTCCTCATAAGGGCTTTGATGAAGGAGTACATGGTGTTGGTTGGTTGGTTTCCAGAAGAAGGCCTGAGTTATACTCTAGCAGGGTTGGTAGGATAGAGTGTGGATATAGAGTTCAGGAAGAGGGACCATCTCACACAAGCGAGAACATCCTGACTTGTCTGGGAACTGTAGACAGTTTTTGTGCAGTCATAGGTGAGGTGGATGGGGTAGAGAGGCGAGTTCTGTAAGAGGCCACCAAGGACGCAGCAGGAGCCAGAGCACCTAAGGGCCTTGAGTGTTGGCCTGAGAGATTTGAAATTCCTCCTGCAAATAGCAGGGGAGTACTAAAGCTTTAAGCAGGGTGTGACACAATCTCATTTTCATCTTACAAGCTCATTTTCATGATTGCTGAGTGGAGGAAGGAGTGACTGGGAAGAAGGAGAGACCAATAGGTCCATTGAGTTGAAAATTATTCCAGAAATACAGGTTGGATGTGACGATGCCTGACGCAGGCCAGTGGTTATAATGATGGTGGGGACAGATTCAAGAGATAATAAAGAGATAGAAAGAAGGGGACTTAGAGAGAGTAGTTTCATTAGTCATTGACTCATCCATTCCATAAATACCTGCTAAGAGTCTACCAGGTAGGCGTGGTGCCTGTGGCTCAACGGGCTAAGGCGCCAGCCACGTATACCTGAGCTGGCGGGTTCAAATCCAGCCCGGACCCACCAAAATGACGACTGCAACCACAAAATGGCCGGGCATGTGGTGGGTGCCTGTAGTTAGCTACTTGGGAGGTGGAGGCAAGAGACTTGCTTGAGCCCAGGAATTAGAGGTTGCTGTGAGCTGTGATGCCACAGCACTCTATCCAGGGTGACAGCTTGAGGCTCTGTCCAAAAAAAAAAAAAACAAAGAGTATCAGGCAGCGTGCCTAACACAAGGGATAAAGCCATAAATATTTAGGCAAGATCCCCACCTTCATGAGACTGGAAGAGAGGAAACATAGTCAAGTAATCGAAGAATGTGATAACTGAATGTGATGCATTTCTCTAAAGGAAATAAACACGGTATAAAATAATAAATGGGGGGGCCATTTTTAGAAACAGTGTGTTGGTGGGGAGAAGGCTCTCTGAAGAATGGATATTTCAGGGTGGTGCCTGTGGCTCAGTGGGTAAGGCGCCAGCTCCATATACCGAGGGTGGCAGGTTCAACCCAAGCCCTGGCCAAACTGCAACAACAAAAAAATAGCTAGGCATTGTGGAGGGTGCCTGTAGTCCCAGATACTCAGGAGGCTGAGGCAAGAGAATCACCTAAGCCCAGGAGTTGGAGGTTGGTGTGAGCTGTATGACACCATGGCACTCTACCACTCTACTGAGGGCGATGAAGTGAGACTCTGTCTCTACAAAAAAAAAAAAAAGAATGGATATTTCAGTTGAGATCTGAAAGATGAGAAAACAGTCACATAAAGAGGTGAGGAAGAAGAGAGAGGGCATTTCATGAAGAGGAAAAAAACAAGTATAAAAAACCTGGCACAAGGCTCGGCGCCTGTGGCTCAGCGGGCTACGGTGCCAGCCACGTACACCTGAGCTGGCGGGTTCGAATCCAACCTGGGCCCGCCAAACAACAATGATGGCTGCAACCAAAAAATGGCCGGGCGTTGTGGCGGGCGCCTGTGGTCCCACCTACTAGGGAGGCAGAGGCAAGAGATTCGCTTGAGCCCAGGAATTGGAGGTTGCTGTGAGCTGTGATGCCACAGTACTCTATCCAGGATGACAGCTTGCGGCTCTGTCTCAAAAAAAAAAAAAAAAAAAAAACCTGGCACAAGAAAAGGGTTTAGGTGTTAAGAAACAACAAGGAGATCGGTGTCACAAGCTTAGTGAGCAAGAGAGCAACAAGCTTAGTGAGCAAGAGAGCATGACAGGCTTGAGGTCACAGTGGAACGAAGGGGGAAATTGGCCTCAGGGTATGGTAAGGACTGTGGAGTGGTTTTGTTTTGTTGTTGTTGTTGTTTTAGAGGCAGAGTCTTACTCTGTTGCCCCTGTCTGCAGTGCTGTGTTGGCCACAGCAACCTCAAACTCCTGGATTCAAGCAATCCTCCTGCTTCAGCCTCCTGAGTAGCTGGGACTACTGGCTCACACCACAAAGCCCAGTTATTTTTAGTAAAGATGGGGTCTCACTCTTGCTCAGGCTTGTCTTAAACTCCTGGACTAAAGGTATTCTCCTGCTTTGGCCCTCCAGAGTGCTAGCCACTACACTCAGCCGACTGTGGGTTTTTGGCTAAGAAGAATAGTCTAGAGAGTCACTTATGGCGGGTTTTTTTTGTTTTGTTTTGGAGACAGAGTCTCTGGAGTAGCTGGGACTAAATGTACCTGCCACAATACCCTGCTATTTTTTAGAGATAGGGTCTAGCTCTTGCTCAGGCTGGTCTCCAACCAGTGAGCTCAGGCAATCAGCCCACTTCGGCTTCCCAGAGTGCGAGGATTACAGGCATGAGCCCATCACACCCGGCCCTAAGGAAGAATTTGCTAAGGAAGAATTTTTAGCAAATGAGATTAACAAGGAGCAGCCGTAGCTAGAAAGAAACCCAGACAGTGTGATGTTGTGTAAGTTAATAGAAGAGTTTTCAAGGAGGCAGGTGTACAAGAGGTTCAGTAAAAATGAGTGTCTGCTGGGCGGCACCTCTGGCTCATTGAGTAGGGCGCGGGCCCCACACGAAGGAGGTGGGTTCAAACCCACCTTGGCCGAATAGAAAAATAGCCAGCCATTATGGCGGGCGCCTGTAGTCTTACCTACTAGGGAGGCTGAGGCAAGAGAATTGCCTGGGCCCAGGAGTTGGAGGTTGCTGTGAGCTGTGTGACGCCACGGCACTCTACCAAGGGCGATAGAGACTCCGTCTTTACAAGAAAAAAAAAAAAAAGGCTCGTCGCCTGTGGCTCAACAGGCTAAGGCACCAGCCATGTACACCTGAGCTGGCGGGTTCGAATCCAGCCCAGGCCCGCCAAACAACAATGACGGCTGCAATCAAAAAATGGCCAGGCCTTGTGGCGGGTACTTGTAGTCCCAGCTGCTTGGGAGGTGGAGGCAGGAGAATTGCTTGAGCCCAGGAGTTGGAGGTTGCTGTGAGCTGTGATGCCCCAGCACTCTATCCAGGGTGACAGCTTGAGGCTCTGTCTCAAAAAAAACCAAAAAAAAAACCCGGCTCGCCAAACAACAATGACGGCTGCAACCAAAAAATGGCCAGGAGTTGTGGCGGGCGCCTGTAGGCCCAGCTACTTGGGAGGCAGAGGCGGAAGACTCCCTTGAGCCCAGGAATTGGAAGTTGCCATGAGCTGTGATGCCATAGCACTCTGTCCAGGATGACAGCTTGAGGCTCTGTCTCAAAAAAAAAAAAAAAAGACTTGGCCAGAAAGGATCACAAGACAGAGGGTGGGTGGGGATTCGTTTGAGTATCACATGAGATAATGCTGAAAAGGCATTTTGTAAACTGCCCTGTGTTAATGTCATTGTAGTTGTTATTAATGAGCCAGAGACTGGACTGAGATCTCTCGGTGAGAGAAGGCAGGCAGATAAGACTTGTGGAAGAAGTTCAGAGTAGGAAATTTTTTTTTTTTTGAGACAGAGCCTCAAGCTGTCACCCTGGATAGTGTGCTGTGGCATCACAGCTCACAGCAACATTTCTGGTCTCAAGCGAGTCTCTTGCCTCCGCCTCCCAAGTAGCTGGGACTACAGGCGCCCGCCACAACGCCTGGCCATTTTTTGGTTGCAGCCATCATCGTTGTTTGGCGGGCCGGGCTGGATTCGAACCCGCCAGCTCAGGTGTACATGGCTGGCACCTTAGTCCATTGAGCCACAGGCGCTAAGCCAGAGTAGGAAATTTCATAATGAACAAAATCAAGAGCAGAATTGCGACTCACTCGGGATTAACTTCACGGCGGAAGCACAGAGCACAACTCCGGGTAGTTGCCGAGAACCTCCCAAAGCTGAAGAGGAGGATGTGTAACGGCTCCCTCTAGCCTCGGTGGCTCTGGGGCGGGGAAGAAGGCTGAACCTAAAGTCTGTTCCAACTCGAGGCAGTGTCTGGTTATGCCCCGGTTAGTTTCTTTCTTTCTTTCTTTTTTTTTTTTTTTTAGAAAGAGCCAAAAGCTGTAACCATGAGTATATTGCTTTAGGATCACAACTCACAGCAACCACCAATTCCTGGGCTACTGTGATTCTTCTGCCTCTGCCTCCTTTTTTTTTTTTTTTTTGAGACAGAGCCTCAAGCTGTCACCCTGGGTAGAGTGCTATGGCACCACAGCTCACAGCAACCTCCAATTCCTGGGCTCAAGTGATTCTTCTGCCTCTGCCTCCCAAGTAGCTGGGACTACAGGCGACCGCCACAACGCCTGGCTATTTTTTTGGTTGCAGCTGTCATTGTTGTTTGGCGGCCTGGGCTGGATTCGAACCCGCCAGCTCAGGTATATGTGGCTGGCGCCTTAGCCACTTGAGCCACAGGCGCCGAGCCTGCCAGTTAGTTTCTGTTGGAGCACTCAGTGTTGTTTACATGAAAACCTGGGTGGGAAAAAAAAAAAAAAAAAAGGAAAACCTGGGTGGGAATACAACCACTTTGGAGAAAGGTTTGGCAGTTTCATATAAAACAAAATATACACTGGCTCGGCGCCTGTGGCTCAATGAGCTAAGGCACCAGCCACATACACCTAAGCTGGCGGGTTTGAATCCAGCCTGTGCCCACCAAACAACAATGACGGCTGCAACCAAAAAATGGCCGGGTGTTGTAGCAGGCGCTGGTAGTCCCAGTTACTTGGGAGGCAGAGGCAGGAGACTCGCTTCAGCCCAGGACTTGGAGGTTGCTGTGAGCTGTGATGCCACATTACTCTATCCAGGGTGACAGCTTGAGGCTCTGTCTCAAAAAAAAAAAAAAAACTAAATATACACTTGCTCTATGGCCTAGAATATCTCACCTAGGTATTTACTCAAAAGAAATTAAGGTTTGGGGCCTGTGGCTCAACGGGCTAAGGCGCCAGCCACGTACACCTGAGCTGGCGGATTCGAATCCAGCCTGGGCCCACCAAACAACAATGATGGCTGCAACCAAAAAATGGTCGGGCGTTGTGGTGGGCTCCTGTAGTCCCAGCTACTTGGGAGGCGGAGGCTCGCTTGAGCCCAGTAATTGGATATTTCAGTGATCTTTGATGCAAAAGCAATCTATCCAGGGTTACAGCTTGTGGCTCTGCCACAAAAAAAAAAAAAAAAAGACATTAAAACATAAACCCATGGAAAGCCCAGATATCCATCAACAGAAAAATAGATGAAAAGTAGTATATTCAACAATGGGAGGCTTGGCGCCTGTGGCTTAACAGGCTAAGGCGCCAGCCATGTATACCTGAGCTGGCGAGTTCGATTCCAGCCTGGGCCCACCCAACAACAAAGGTGGCTGCAACCAAAAAAATAGCCAGGCGTTGTGGCGGGCGCCTGTAGTCCCAGCTAATTGGGAGGCAGAGACAGGAGACTCGCTTGAGTCCAGGAATTGGAGGTTGCTGTGAGCTGTGATGCTACAGCACTTTATCCAGGGTGACAGCTTGAGGCTCTGTCTCAAAAAAAAAAAAAAAAAAATGGAGAACTAATTAGAAATATAAAGGAATCGATTACGAATACACGCAGCAATATGGGTGAAATCAAAATCATTATGCTGAACGAAAGAAGCCTTATGCAAAAGAATATGTACTGTGTAATTCCATTTATAAGAAGTTCTAGAACAAGCTAATCTATGGCATAAACAAAATCAGAACAGGGTGGTCTGAGGATGGAGGATGAAGATTGACAGGGAAGGGGCAGAAGGGAGGTTTCTAGACGATGATAATGTTCTTAGAACTTTATGCAGTAAGGGAGATTGTCCTCTGTGCTGTCACATGTAGAAGCTACTAGACACATGGCTAATGAGCACTGAATCTGAGCTTCATTTAAGTTTTTTTTTGTAGAGACAGAGTCTCACTCTATCACGCTCCGTAAAATGCCGTGGCGTCACACAGCTCACAGCAACCTTCAACTCCCGAGCTTAGGTGATTCTCTTGCCTCAGCCTCCTGAGTAGCTGAGACTACAGTCGCCCACCACAATGCCTGGCTATTTTTCTGTTTTGTTTGTTTTGTTTTGTTTTGTTTTGTTTCTGTTTTGCAGTTCGGCCAAGGCCGGACCACCTTCCTTATATGGGGCCGTGCCCTACTCCATGAGCCACAGGCGCCGCCCAGAGCTTCATTTAATTTTAAGTGATTTAAATGAAAAATGAAATAGCCTGTCTCGGTGCCTGTAGCTCAAGCGGCTAGGGCGCCAGCCACATATACCGGGGCTGGCGGGTTCGAATCCAGCCCAGGTCTGCCAAACAACAATGACAACTACAACCAAAAAATAGCCGGGCGTTGTGGCAGGTGCCTGTAACCCAACTACTCGGGAGGCTGAGGCAAGAGAATCGCCTAAGCTCAAGAGCTGGAGGTTGCTGTGAGCTGTGACGCCGTAGCTCTCTACTGAGGGCAACAAACTGAGACTCTGTCTCTAAAAAAATAAAAATAAAAATAAAAAAGAAATTTCCAGCCGAGATGGTGTCCACCCTGTGAGCACAGAAGCCTCGCCCTCACCGTTCCGCCGACGGTCCACACCCACCACTCAGCTCACCATGGATGACAATATGCACTGGTCTTTGACAATGTCTCTGGCATGTGCAAGGCCGGTTTCGCGGGTGATGATGCCCCCGGGCCGTCTTCCCTTCCATCGTCGGGCTCCCGAGGCACAGAGTTGATGGTGGGCATGGGTCAGAAGGACTCATAGGTGGGCGATGAGGCCCAGAGCAAGAGAGGCATCCTGACCCTGAAGTACCCCGTCAAGCACGGCATCGTCACCAACTGGGACGACATGGAGAAAATCTGGCACCACACTTTCTGCAATGAGCTGCGCGTGGCCCCCAAGGAGCACCCTGTGCTGCTGACCAAGGCCCCCCTGAGCCCCCAGGCTAACCATGAGAAGATGACCCAGGTCATGTTCCAGACCTTCAACACTCCAGCCATGTATGTGGCTATCCGGGCTGTGCTGTCCCTGTATGCCTCTGGCTGTACCACTGGCATTGTGATGGACTCCGGTGATGGGGTCACCCACACTGTGCCCATCTATGAGGGGTATGCCCTCTCCCATGCCATCCTGCGTCTGGACCTGGCTGGCCAGGACCTGACAGACTACCCCATGAAGATCCTCACAGAGCGTGGCTACAGCTTCACCACCACAGCTGAGCGGGAAATTGTGCGTGACATCAAGGAGAAGCTGTGTTACGTCGCCCTAGACTTCGAGCAGGAGATGGCCACAGCAGCCTCCAGCTCCTCCCTAGAGAAGAGCTACAAGCTGCCCGATGGCCAGATGATCACCAACTGAAATGAGCAGTTCCGCTGCCCAGAGGTTCTGTTCCAGCCTTCCTTCCTGGGCATGGAATCCTGCGGCACCCATGAAACTACCTTCAACTCCATTATGAAGTGTGATGTGGACATCACAAGGACCTGTATGCCAATACAGTGCTGTCTGGTGGTACCACCATGTACCCTGACATCACTGACAGAATGCAGAAGGAGATCACTGCCCTGGCTCCCAGCACAATGACGATCAAGATCATTGCTCCCCTGGCTCGGCGCCTGTGGCTCAACGGGCTAAGGCGCCAGCCACGTACACGTACGCCTAAGCTGGCGGGTTCGAATCCAGCCCGGGCCCACCAAACAACAATGACAGCTGCAACCAAAAAAAAAAAAAAAAAAAAAATGGCCGGGCGTTGTGGCGGGCGCCTGTAGTCCCAGCTACTTGGGAGGCGGAGGCAGGAGACTTGCTTGAGCCCAGGAATTGAAGGTTGCTGTGAGCTATGATGCCACAGCCTCTGTCCAGGGTGATAGCTTGAGGCTGTCTCAAAAAAAAAAAGAAGATCATTGCTCCCCCTGAGCGCAAGTATCCGTGTGGATCGGAGGCTCCATCCTGGCCTCGCCGCCCACCTTCCAACAGATATGGATAAGCAAGCAGGAGTATGATGAGTCTGGCCCCTCCATCATCCACTGCAAATGCTTCTAGGCAGACTGTTATTTGCGTTACACTCTTTCTTGACAAAACCTAACTTGTGCAGAAAACAAGATAAGATTGGCATGGCTTTGTTTTTTTGTTTGTTTGTTTTGTTCTTTTTTTGGCTTAACTCAGGATTTAAAAACTAGAACAGTGATGATGACAGCAGTTGGAGCGAACATCCCCAAAGTTCTACAATGTGGCCGAGGACTTTTATTGTATATTCTTTAATAGTCATTCCAAACATTGTGAGATGCATTGTTACAGATAGTCCCTTGAGGCCAAAAGCTGCCCCACTTCTCTATAAATTCAATGGCCCAGTCCTCCCAGTCACACAGGGGTGACAGCATTGCTTTTGTGTAAATTATGTAATGCAATTTGTTTTTAATCTTTGCCTTAATACTTTTTTGTCCCCCTACTTCAGATGTATGAAGGTTTTTGATCTTCCTGGGAGTGGGTGGAGGTGTGGAGGTAACCAGGGCTTACCTATACACTGACTTGAGACCAGTTCAATAAAAGTGCACACCTTAAAAAAAAAAAGATTTACAAAGTTTATATTTTTTATTTTTATCTTTACTGAGCACCTACCATGTGCCAGACACTGTTCTAGGTGCTAGGGATCTGTGGCCCCCAATCCCTGGGCTGCAGGATGGTACCAGTCTGTGGCCTGTTAGGAATCAAGCTTCACAGAAGGAGGTGACTGGCAGGCAAACAAGTAAACCTTCATCTGTACTTATAGCCATCTCCTACCAGATCAGCAGCACTTTAGATTCTCGAGTGGAAACCCAACTGTAAACTGTGCCTGTTAGGGATGTAAGTTGCCCTATCCTCATGAGAATTTAAAGACATGATCTGAGGTGGAGCTGAGGCAGTGATGCTAGCACTAGGGAGCAGCTGCAATACAGATAATGATTAGCAGGGTGGTTTGACCACACAGAGACCATCCCCCAATGCCCCACCACCCCTTCCAGGGGGAAATATGTTCCACCAAACTGTTCCCTGGTGCCAAAAAGACTGGGGACTGCTGCTAGGGATATACTGTGAACAAAAAAGATTAAAAAAAAAAAAAAAACCAGCCCTCCTGGGAAACATAGTAAAGAAAATAAGTGAATTGTATAGTATGCAACAAGCTAAAAAGTACTATAGAGAAAAAAATTGCAGAGGGAATGGAAATGGAAAGTAGGAAGTATCATGGAGGAGCAAATTTTTTTTTTTTAGAGACAGAGTCTCACTTTGTCACCCTCAGTAGAGTGCCGTGGCATCACAGCTCACAATAACCTCCAGCTCTTGGGTTTAATTGATTCTCTTGCCTCAGCATCCCGAGTAGCTGGAACTACAGGCGCCCACCACAACGCCCAGCTATTTTTTTGTTTGTTTTTTTGAAGACACAGA
Organism: Arctocebus calabarensis; assembly: GCA_963573935.1. Lineage (NCBI taxonomy): Eukaryota > Metazoa > Chordata > Mammalia > Primates > Lorisidae > Arctocebus > Arctocebus calabarensis. Next base: position 15,396 of record CAUYON010113370.1, read on the forward strand.
GTCTCACTTTATCACACTCGGTAGAGTGCCGTGGCATCAGACAGTTCACAGCAACCTCCAACTCCTGGGCTTAGGTGATTCTCTTGCCTCAGCCTCCTGAGTAGTTGGGACTACAGGCGCCCACCACAATGCCCAGCTACTTTTCTGTTTTGAAGTTCAGCCGAGGCTGGGTTTGAACCTGCCACCTTTGTTATAGGGGGCCGGCGCCCTACTTGATGAGCCACAGGTGCCGCCCTGCCAGCTATTTTTTGGTTGCCGTTTTGCCGGGGCTGCAACCCAAAGGTGCCCCCCAGGAGGAGAAATTTTTAAAAGGATGGTCAGGATAAGGTTGACACTTGAATAAACACTTGAGAGAAGTGAAGGAGTCAGCCAGGTGGATGTTATGAAGAAAAGTATTCTACAGGGAGAAAGTCTATGCAAAGGCCTTAAGGCAAGAAAACGCCTGTGTGTATCAAAGATAGCAAAGAAGTCAGTGAAATGAGAGCCTCATTGGCTTGATGTTAGGAGAAAAATGGGAGCATTTATACGTTAATTGCCTTAGCAGACCATGCCATTTTCCTGCTCACTCCAGTTGTAACACTAAGTCACGTGGACACTCATGTAACATGCCCCTTCCACTTTACCTACATACAATACCTCGGATGACCCTTTTGATTTTTTGCAAGTGTCAACTGTGGGGTTTTTTTTTTGCAGTTTTTGGCTGGGGCTGGGTTTGAACTCACCACCTCCAGTATATGGGGCCTATGCCCTACTCCTTGAGCCACAGGCACCACCCTAACTGTGGGTTTTTGTAATTTCTGGAAATTTAGCAGAACTGTCCCTAGTTTATTTTTGTAGATTACTGTCAGGGTCCTAAAGTCAAGAATCTAACCATATCAGGGCGGCTCCTGTGGCTCAGCGAGTAGGGCGCCGGCCCCATATACCGAAGGTGGCGGGTTCAAGCCCGGCCTCGGCCGAACTGCAAAAAACAAAAAAATAGCCGGGCGCTGTGGCGGGTGCCTGTAGTCCCAGCTACTCGGGAGGCTGAGGCAAGAGAATCGCTTAAGCCCAAGAGCTGGAGGTTGC
>CAUYON010113371.1:0-10768 GCA_963573935.1 Arctocebus calabarensis
AGTGATCAAGGAAATGCCATGAAGGATATCTGTAACAGTATGATCAAAATATTTCTGAATGTATATGAATCGTGCCCTGTGATTGCACCAATGTACATAATTATGATTCAATAAAATTATTAAAAAAAAATAAAAAAAAACCAAAGAAAACCTTAAAATAAAAAAAAAATATTTCTGAATGTATATGAAGCACATTGTTCCCTATGATTGCACCAATGTACACAATTATGATTCAATGAAATTATAAAAAAAAAAAGAAACTTCCGGTATTAGGCAACTCCTTAGTGTTATGACTTGTCAGCTGAACTTCTGAGAAAAGTGGTTAGAGTATTCTACTGAGATTCATGATCCATAATTTGCCCTTTTTGTTTTTGTTACAGCAGTTCTTACTTAAATATTGTGAAGCTATGTTGTTAGATACATAAAAGTTTGTGATAAGTATCTCTTGTCAGATGCAACGTTCACCAATGGAAGAATTCATATAAGATATTTTTGTATATTTCTGTGTTTCACCTTGAATTCTATTTTACTTTTTATTTAACTGATATCAGATGAGGTACTGTTTTCCATCCTTTTATTTTACAGGGTTATTTTTCATTTTAAGACTTTCTTTTGTAAACAGCACATAGCTGGAATTTGTTTTATTTTGTTTTGCTATACCTGAGAGTCTGTCTTCCAACATGGTCATGGAATCACTTTTACAATTTATTGCTATTCCTGACGTCTTAGATACATTCTTGTCATCTGATCTTATGTTTTCACTCAACCATTATTTCTTTTTTTTTTCTTTTTTCCTTTCCACCCTTTTATTGAGTTTACTGATTTTTCTTTGTTTCAATTTCTATCTCTAGTAGTTTTATAATTGCATAAGGTATTTGTACTCTTTTATTAGCTGCCTTTAAAATTTACCACACATTTTTCTATCACTTCTAGAGTCAGTTAATATCACTATTCTGTAATTAAAATGTTTGTTTAGCTATAATAAAGTCAGAGGAATATTTTCAGGGTAGAATATTTAATAATATTGTGTATGGATACATATTGTTAAGTCACTTTCATAATAATTATTTAAAGAGATGTTTAATATTCTTTTGAATTTGTTATATGTACATCAATTGATTTCTATCCCCCTATTGTGGATATTTTTAATTATTTAAATGATTATGATATCTAATGCTATAATTTATATTTTTGAGCCCATAGATTGTCAATTCTACTACATAATTTTAGGAGTAATTCTCTAGATTCAGTTAATGGGACAGTAAAACCTTCTTTATGAATCTCAAAAGTTTTATCTACATCAGATAGCTTTCATTTCAGTGCATAAGGGATTATAGAGCCAATGTCCCAAGCTGGGTAAGTGATAAAGTAGAGTAGGATAGGTGAATGACAGGTATAAAGTAGAGAAGGCCTCGGAGTGAGATCTGGGGAGATAAACAGAGGGACATTTAGTTAGAATATGTTCAGAAACATCACACGAATTAAGTAGAAACAAAAGTGAATGGAAAAAGTTAAAAGGTAAGTGATGTCTTTTCTCCATTTATTTGCGGAGAGTAGATAATAACACTCACAGGGAGTAAAAACTGCTGAATTCAGAAAAGGATTACACTGACTGTCATCTCAGGTAGGAACAGAATGTCTGGAGCCCCTGTAAACTCAAAGATGTGTTGAATTCCTCACTATGTAAGTTACACGAAGACATTTTAACTGATAATATGCATAAAGTTATGGGATGAAATAAGTTAATAATGATTCAAAAGACCACTGAATAGTGCCTGCAGGCTTGCTTACTTTAAATGCTTACTATATGACCATTACTCCAAACATATACTTTTTCTGAAGTTCAGTTATTGAATTATATATACATATGTAACTTTATTCATTTTAGATAAACTACAACTTTCCAGAATGAACCTCCTATGGGTTGAATTGTGTCCCCCCCAAAGTCAAGACGAAGTTGTACTAGAATAGGGTGGGCTCTTCATCCAATATGACTGGTGTCCTTATAAGAAGATGAGAAGAGACAGAGGCATGGATACGAGAGTAGAGAATGCTATGTGATGATGGAGGCGGAGATTGAAGGGATGCAGCTGAAGGTCAAGGATCACTGAGGGTTGTCAGACACCAGGGGCAGGGTTCTGTTCAGAGTCTCAGAGGGAGCATGGCCCTGCTGACACCGTGATGTTGAATTTATAGCTCCAGAACTGGGAAATAATAAATTTCTGTTCTTTTAAGCTGCTCAGTTTGTGGTACCTTGTTATAGCAGCCCTAGGAAACTAATATAGAACCTATTCCTTTAACCAGAGAGCTATGATTGAAGCATCGTGGCCCAACAGACAAGTTCATCCTGAATAAAGCAGGAAAGAAAGTGCGGAAGTGTTAATGTGACTACTGAGTCAAAAGTGAAGGGCTATCAAGCTGGAGAAAACCTGCTGCCTGTGTATTAGTAAGTTATTATCTGCCCAATTCCTTACCCAGATTACAAATAAGGATAGCAAGGAAAATTTGATCAAATAGAATTGAATACCCATTATGTGCAGCACATTCTAGGAACCCTGGGGCATAAAGATATAGCACTGATTATTTATCAAACTGTATGAAATTGCTATTTTGCCATTTTGGCGGTAAAATTTTGCTTAAATTTTGGAAATTTCATATGATTCAATCTAATATAGTCCACTGGAATGTAGAAGGTGATATTGCACAGATTTCTAACAGTAACAGAGCATATAATAAGCTTAAAATGAGAATTATATCTTAAAGGGCTGGAAACATTTAGGAAGACACTGGAAAGTGATGTGTATTTTGGGGGGGAAATGAAAGGAAAAATTTCACTGGGATTATAAATCCACCTGTAGAAAACTTCAGCAGGGAAAATTCTAGAAAAGTATCTTGGGGCTATATTATAGAAGATCTTCAAAGCTTGATTAAGGAGATTCAGTTTATTCTTGTGAAATTGGAGAGTGAGTTGATAAAGCTTGTCCAGACTAGAAGAATTTAAATGTTGAAAGTGATGGCTTAAGAATATTAATTTGGCAGGTATTTATTTAGCAAATATTTACTGAATATTGTGTATGGTCAGATTGGAGAGCTATAGAACTGAAGGCCTGGAAACTAATGGAGAGGTTATTGCTGCACTGTACCATGATGTTATGTGTGTTTGAATTGGAATGGTATGGGTGGAAAAGGAAGGTGATTTGGCAAAGACCTCAGAGAGCTTTGTGATACGATTAATTGCACAGGAAGGTGGTGAAGTGAAGATGACTCCAAGATTTTGTGCTTATGTGAATTTAAGAACAGCATTAATGACAGAAAGGGCGAAGGCAAGAGAAAAAGCTGGTTTGGGGACTGAGGTGCTAAATTTGTATTATGCTAAGTTTGAAGTGAAGATAGGACATCATAGTAGAATTGTCCAAAGAAGAAGGTTAACTCAAGAGTCTGTGAGATGGTGGTGATATCTCTGAGATGGGTGAAGTCATGAAAGTGGACCAGATCTGCAAGGGAGAAATCATATCAGAGCAAAGTAGAAGGTTACCTCTTGCAGGGTAAACATGGTTACACTTAAATTATGCATACTGTTCCCTATTTTACAGCTTTTAATCATGAGCCCTCTCTGATGTTGTCTCTTCAGGCTAAAAGATCATACTAGTTTCTATTTTAGATCAAACACTGTCTCTACTTCATACCATCCTTGAAGCCACATTACTTATTTTTCTATTATTACCATATGATTTTATAAAAGGGCAAACTGATATTTGTGGTTTGGGTTTCATCACCTTTATGTTCTGGAAACTTAAGGCCCCTGAAAGAAGGAATGTGTTCTATTTAAGTTTATAACTTGAGCATTCAACATAGCACTCACTGCAGAGTAGGTGGAGAATACCTATTTCGTGAATTTAGGAGACACTGTAAAGAAAAGATGTCAAATGAATTAAAATGCTTAATAAAACAACACAATAGTTCCTTCAAACATCTCAAATTCTGGTTTTTCACTTTGTTGAACCATGGATTTTAGCAAATGCAAAGCAGAGAGTTAAAACTCTAAGGCAGGTGTAAAGAATGCATCTCTATTTTTAGAGACTAACCATTGTACAATATTAGCCTTCCTGTCTATTAAACCGTAATTGTTAAAATCAATTGTTAAATGTCTCTTCAGTCTCCACAATTTAGTATGTTAGGCCTGCTGTAAAGTTTTCTTCGACCTCTACCCTTTCTCTCTGTCTCTTTTTTTTTCAACTAAGTTAAAGACCTTTTTGTTCCCCTGGCACTTAAAGCGAGAGAGAGACAAAGACAAATTGGGTCCTCTCACAAGCTTGCAGACTGCCCTGCTCCAGGCAGCCGCAGGAAACATCAGGTAGCCTGATTGAATTCACTTCTTCCATGCACCAGCTGGCATCACATTCCAGATCTTGAAATTCCCAGGGTTCATTTATCTTCACAATTTCTTACTTGACAATGAACAAAGGACTACCAAGCTGATTTTGCATTTAGTGTACCATAATGACAATCTTGATGCATTGTTTTATGAATTGTAGCTAAAAGAGCTTATACAGTATTTGATGAAAAGATAATTCCCCAGTCGTTTGAGAAGATAGTTAATCACAAGAGTTAGGAGTAGGGCAAGCTATTTCCTTTTTTAAATTTAAAGATGATTTTGTAATCAATTAAAAATGCAGGACTGAGGTATCAGCTATTGATTAAAAATTAGTGAGATAAAGTTCAACTTATATGCGTTTTTTCACATGTAAGGGATAGTGGAAAATGGTATTATTTAATAAACTTGCCTTCAGAATTTTCTTTCTTTCTTTTTTTTAATTTATTGAATCATAGCTGTGTACATTAGTGCAATCATGGGTACAGTGTGCGGGCTTCATATACAATCTGAAATATTTCATCCAACTGTTTGACATAACCTTCATGAGATTTTCTTATTTATTATGTGAAAACATTTGTGTTCTGCATTTAGTAGGTTTCACCTGTCCCTTCTAAGATGCACCATAAGTGTGATCCCACCATTTACCCTATTATAATTCCATGTTTGGGATTTAAATTTCTTCTTGGCATTTACAGTGAAATTTGTGGTTATAATTATAGCACTGTGTCAGTTTTTCTTCTCTGAGTGAAATATATAATATTGAAAAAGTAAATCATGGCTGATGGATCTGAATTATGTTGGTGGATCTTCATCTTAATTATGTCTCATTTGGACTTAATGTCATTTGCCATTCTTTGTGTTTGTGATGACAACCCTTCGCTGGGAATTAGATTAGCACTGGGGCTATAGGCACATCAGCAACTAGCTGAGTGAAGTTGAGCAAGGATTTAGAAGCATTTTTGGCTGAGGTGACTTATAAGGTCTCTTACTGCTCGGAAGTCATATATCCTGTGGTGTTGGGTGTCTACAAGGGCTCTTTATGGGGAATGAACAGAGAGAAATGAAGGGAATAAAAGAGAGGTGAAGTGAAACAAAGTGAAGCAAAAGCACAGTGTGGGGGGATGGGTGGATCTCTCTTTCTGGGATCCCCTTGCCATCTCTCCCATTTTTATTCAGGTTATGATGGACTGAAGTTGGGTCAGTTCTAGAAAGTTCAAAACTGTCATGATTTTTCTATTTCTAACACGTTGTCTTTATTCTGTTTGTTTAAGAAGCAATTTTATCCATAGCTGAGAGGGACAGGCTTGAAGAATCTGTAGGAACAATCATTCAGACATTTATTTTGAATTACCGATTGGAATTACATTTTCACATTGAAATTTCTGTTTTATATTCATTTTGGAGTAGAACAATTAATGTTAGAATGAATAGGGAAGAACATCTTTTCTCTCTCCCTTCCTTAAATCACTATTTAATGTATGTTCTCCTGGGGTGCCAAACCCACCACAAATATTTAGGACATGCTGTTTAATTCATCTGCATGGATCCCAAAATGTTTACCAGTTTTGGCAGCTAATGGAGAAAATATTCCTTGAGTGGTAGCAGAAACTAGTAAGGTTTCCAGCACAACAATAGTCATGATAGGGGTCAGGCAATTTATGGATTATGAGTATAAGGGACTGGCAGGAACAGGGGTTTATTAGCATTGCAAAACATCTTTGGTTGATCCCACTTCACCTGTTGTAGTAACTCTGAGAACTGAAATACCATGTTGATTCATCATGGACTCAACACATAGAACTCTATAGGGCCACCCTGTGCAGCAAGCCTTCCATTTTGGTGGCAGAGTCCTGTAAGTCATAAGATCTAGGAAAATGTTTGTGCTTGTCTCTAATAGTAGATAACCAAGTTTTTCTTCATAGACCTAATATAAGTGGCAAGTCTTTTATTTCAGCAGCTTCCTCCCTCCCTTCTCTTCACCTATAATATCCTTGAAATTCATGCATAACTACCAGATCACCTGATTCTCCTCATTCAACTGTGGACATTGCAATAAGTAAAAAGAAAAAAATAACAAAGTCAAGTTAGGAGAGAATACTTGACAGGAGACTAGATACTAAGTCATTCATTCTGGCATTCCAGCCTCATGATCTTCAGTTCCAGGTTGTGCTTCAGGGAAGCTGTGAATTATTACATGTCATAGATATTTGATATCTAAGGAAGAGTTGGGCCTGTTAATTTAAAATCCGAGAATGTCAATGGTTTACTGGAGTTTGTACATTTTGAATGACTAAAAGCAATGAAAGAACACTTCTTTCCATACTGATCACTGCAGATGTTAGGGTGTCATTTGACTCCAACAGAGAAACTAAAGGTTTCTCATCTGTTTGTGCAGGTTATTTTTTGTACTTCACTGTGGAGGGCCTGGAGATCTGTACATGACTATGTCCTTTGTTCTCCTTAAGTGTCGGCAGGTATGATTCAGTAGCCTGCTTATTATTACCCATGAGTGGGCTTTAAATCAATAACTCTTGTTAACCCAATTCTAGAAGTCACTATGTAGAGAATTGGGGTCAGCATTTGGATAGTCCAGGCAGGAAACAATTCCGGCAAGAAATAATTCCATTTTTTTCTAAGCCAAACTGTAAGGCAGCATCATATTTATGAAACATTCCTTCACATCAGATAAAAAGTTTAAAGTAGGAGCAAAGAAGGTGGATTTCCTTTATACTTCTTGTAAACAGCAATGACAGGGAATAGAAAGCTGTTATTGCAGCTCCAGTGTTCCATCTATTGTGAAAATGGAGCCCAGAGAAGGAAATACATTTATGTCAATCATCAGGAAGTGAGTTTTGAAGCTGAATTATCCAGATAATTGCCCTAAATTTTCATCCTGGCCTGTGATTGTTTCTTTTCTACAGCCTTACACAGTTTTGCCTTCTCTCTTTGTCATCATTTTGCACTTCCTGACATTCTCTGTGTCAGCTGGCCATGTTATTGACTTCTATTTTTGTTGAGGTCACTTCTGTAGAAGCATCTCTTCAGCTTCTGATTGCCCTTAGTGGTGAGGAATTTGAATAAAAATGTATGACAGATGCTATTGAGATGGGGGAAGGGTTCGCTGGTGGAGAGGTGAATCATAATGTGAAAGCTGTATAGCTCAATCCCCCAAACACCCACTCCAATTTTGGCTCTTTGACAATGCTGTCTCTTTGAGAAAGAAGAACAGTTTGATCTGAATTCTTATTAGGTTCTGAGCCATCAAATTAGAATCTAATATGCTCATTTGGAAGGGTTTTGAATTAGCTTAAAACAGACCCACGCTGAGCTCATAGAGGAGACCCTCCTACTCTTTCCAGGCAACCTATAGTTTGTAGACTTAATTTTCAGATCTCTTCTTTGTCTCTGTTCTCATCTTATACTTGTGCTCTTTTCTCCTTTCGAATCAACTACTCCTAGCTCTATCTTACGCTTCTAGAATGACCTGTAATAGACCTTATTTGTAAGACTCTTTAAGAAAATCACAAATTTAGAGAGGAGAAAAAGATACCTTTCTTTAATATGAGAAATAGTTAGCTTCTGGAATCTTTTGGTTTGGCATTCTTCAGTAGTGCTAGTTACCTTTGATTGAGGACTATTTTGGCAAACATAAAAATGCTTCCCCAATACTAAAATATATCATCACCTTGCTCGTAAATGTAAATGAATGTAAAATTGTTTAGGGCAGTGTTTTTCCACCTTTTTTTTTGTAATCTCACGGCACACTTGAACCTGTAGTTGAACTTCCATGGCACATTTAAAATTATGTTGATTAAAAAAAAGAGTATATACTTAGTGTGTTTTGAACTTCTTTGGAAAATAGTTTGATTAATGATCTTTAAAATTTTTCATGGCACACTGGTTGAAAACCACATTTAGGGAAATGAAAGTGCGGAGCGTTAGATGGGTAGGAGGGGAAGAAGTAGTTTTGCAATCAGCTTGTTGGACCTCTGAAGACAGGAAGGAAGTAAAAAGGGAAGAAGAAGAGGAGTGGGTATGAAGTAGAGAAGACAACTTGCCAGGGTTTGTTGGGGCCTACTGTATCTAGCCCAATCAGTGTGCTTCTCTGTATACCATTTGATACCTGTGCAAAATTATTTGTAAGACGAATTGCCAGGAGTGGAGTGGCATCGTCAAAGGCTATATGCATTTTTAATTTTAATTGTGACAGTTACAGCCAAATTGCTAGTGATAAAGGTTGCATCAATCTATACGTCCATGAGAAATGTATACATAGAATTTAGAGACTTTTTATTCATCATCTTTTGGCATCCCCTGTTATGGACAAGAAATACAATGTCAATCCAATTCTCATTTCTTGATAACTAACTTGTTTTATCTTTCATGAAGCTTTTATTGATGTTGTTTAGAAATTTTGCCTGTATTCGTCTGTGTTTGTGTCCTTTAATTATTACTGCTTAACACTTGCTTGATTTTATAAACTAAAGAGTTATTTTTCCTTAGACCAACAACAGTTTCTCTTGTATTTCTTTGATTATTCTGTCAATTCCATTCTCTCTGTTCTCTCCCTCTGAATCCTCAGTATATCTGACATTGGAACCACTAATTCCATTGGAACTACCAATCTACTACTACTATTCTGCTTGCCTTTTACCTTTTGTCTCCTCCTCTTACCTTCTACATTGTACTCTGGGAGACTACTTTGATTTGCTTTTCCTGTTTTAAATTATGGCCTCAATTCATCCACTGATCTTTTTAAAAGTAGGAATGATATTAAAATTTTTCAAGTACTCTGTTGCTTCTTTTTCACAGAAGCTTGTTGTTTCTAATACCTTGCCCAAAACTTATTTAATTTTTTCTTTTATTTTCTGTATTGACTGATTCTGTCCCTTGTGAAGTTAATTTTTCTGTTTGTTGAGTTTGGTGGTTTTCTTTCATTCCTCATTCTATTGATTTTCCTGAAATATTTGAGGGCTTTTGGTATTCTGTCTAGATTTATAGTTGCTGGGCTAGATTAATCAGCTTAGTTGAAGCATAGTTCCTATGTCCACAGAGATAATCTTTGTTTCTTTGGCAATAAGTAAATATTTAGATGATAGGAATCCTAAATCTAGCCCTGATGTCAGGAAGGCAGAAGTTTTATGCCCAACTGGCCTTCTCGTTAGAGTGTGCAGGTACCTTGTTTCCTGGGTGTAAGGCTTTCCCTTCCCTCATGATGGCCTTACATGACCTGACACAGTGTCCTGTTTCTTTCACCCCAATGGACATGCTGAAGGTACTTGGTAGAACTTGACAAAATTGTTCTGAATGCCTTAATCTCTGTAGCAAATGCCCCAGCCATGGGTTTGTGGTTAGGGGATCAGTCCTACATCCTCTTTTCTTTTAATCAGTCAGCTGACAGTCCCCTTACTATCGCCTCCTTTTTCTCAGCTCCCATGGCTTCTAGTCTTATTGCAGCCTTCTGCTGAGAAAATGTACTTTTCCCCTTTTTATCTTGACAGCTTTACAAATTCTTCAACAGTGTTGACTTTTTAATTTTTCTGTCAATTTGAGTTGCTTTATGTCTTTTAGGATTTCCTCTCTGTTGTGGTCTTGTGATGATACCCTTCTTACATTTCTAGAACTAACATAGATTTATTTGCATTGTGTATGTTCTTCCTGGATTGTGAATAGGATTTGGAGCCAGAAGTGTGTGTGTGTGTGTGTGTGTGTTTGTATGTGTATGTATTCTCTACTGCTATTGAAATAATTTTTTTTTACGTTTGTAGCTATTTTAAGAGAAATCTAATATTTTAAAGGCTATTCTGTCTTTGTAAATTTCTGAGGTTATTAAAATTATTTAGATTGTCCCTGAATATAAGTTGAAATAACTAATTGTGAAATCAATAATTATACATTTGAGTGGCAATGTCAGAATTTTGCTAAGATCTCTTCCTTTTACTTTTTTTTTTTTAATAATTTTATTGAATCATAATTCTGTACATTGGTGCAATCATAGGGCACGATTCATATACATTCAGAAATGTTTTGATCGTACTGTTACAGATAGTAATCTAATTATCATCACTTAGATTTTTCACTTCACAGTTGAAATGCTAAAATTAGAGGAATAATGTCTAGTGTAGTTTCAACCATGATTTATGGGGAAAACACCTACTTACTTTCTATTTGTTACTTTAAATTTCTGCAAGTACTTGTAATTTATCACCTACCACAATTTGGACTGAGGAACAAAACAAAATTGTGGGCCCTCTGACTCATTGTCTTACAGTAAGACATTAGTCCATGATTAGATTGCAGCTTATTAAAAAGCCCTATGCTCTCTTGAGGAATTGCCCCACTTTTCTTGTAAAGTAGGCAAAGTCCTTTAAATCTTTGAGAGATGCTAAAAAT
>CAUYON010113380.1:0-11452 GCA_963573935.1 Arctocebus calabarensis
TACAAAGAATTAGTTTACACTGATTGCATTTCTTAGATCAGGTCCCTCTTAAAATTGTGTCCCGCCCCCAAGAGGCATGCCATACACTGTGACCCCAATCTCCCTCTCTCATCCCTTCTCCCCCACCTCATTCCCCACCCCGCTTTGTATGTTTCATTAATTTTCTGAATGATTCTTTTGTTTTTAATTTCATTAATTTCTGATTTAATTTTTGTTATTTCTTTTCTGCTGGGTTTGGGAATAGAATGTTCTTCTTTTTTCAATTCCATAAGATGGTTCATAAGGTTATTGATGTGCTCTCTTTCTGCTTTTCAAATATAGGCATCTAATGAGATAAATTTCCCTCTTAAGACTGCTTTTGCTGTAACCTACAGGTTTTGGTAACTTGTAACTCCATTGTTGTTATGTTTGAGGAATGTAATGATTTCCTCTTTTATCTCTTCCTGAACCCAACTATTATTCAGCATAAGGTTGTTTAATTTCCAAGTCTTTGTAAGGGGATGAACATTTTTATTAGAGCTGAGTTCCACCTTTATTGTCTTGAGGTCTGAGAAGTACAAGGTATAATTTCTATTCTTTTAATTTTGCTGAGGTTTGATTTGTATCCTAAGATATGGACTATTTTGGAGTATATACCATGGGCTGATGAATAATGTGTATTCTTTAGCTTCGGGATGGTATGTTTTGTACATGTGTATTAATACCATTTGTTCTAGGGTCATATTTAAGTCCTTTGCATCTTTGTTTAGTTTCTGTTTAGAGCATCTGTTCAGTTCTGTCAGAGAGGTGTTAAAGTCCCTGGCTATTATGGTGTTATGGGATATCATATTATGCAGACTCATCAAGGTCAGTTTCATAAATCTGGGAATATTTAATTTGGGTTCATAAATACTTAAAATTGAAATGTCTTCTTATTGTATTGTTCCTTTGACCAGTATAGTGTCCATCTTTTTTTTTTTTAACTTTAGTTGCTTTAAATCTGCTTGTATCTGAAAATAGTATTACAACTCCTCCTTTCTTCTGATTTCCATTTGCTTGAAATACTGTTTTCCACCCCTTAACTCTGATTCTTCATTTGTACTTCAAAGCTAGATGTGTCTCCTGGAGACAGAATATGGATGGCTTGTGTTTCTTTTTTTATCCAATAAGAATAGCCTGTGCTTCTTCAGTGGTAAATTCAACTAATTGACATCTATTCAGAGAATTCATAAGTGTGGTAGAGTTCTGTTCATCTTATTTTGTGAAAGTCCGTTGTGTAGTTTTATCCTTAGCACCAATATGGAAGCTAAGTTTTGACCTTTAGCTTTTGGCTGTTTACTTTGCTGGTGGTCCATTGTGATGGTCAGTGTTGAGAATAGGTCTAAATATTTCCTGTAGAGCTAGCCTTATTGTGGTGAATTTCCTCAATGTTTTGTATCTATAAAAGATTTGATTTCTCCATCAATTTTAAAGCTTTGTTTAGCAGGATTCAGAATTCTGGGCTGAAAAGTGTTTTATTTAAGAATGTTGAAGGTGGATGACCATTCTCTTCAGGCTTAGAAAGTTTCAGTTGAAAAGTCTGCTATCACCCTAATGGCTCTGCCTCTGTAGATAGTCGGTGCTTACTCCTGGCTGCATGCAGAAATTTTTCTTTCATATTGACTTTGGATAGTTTCATTACAATGTGTCTTGGAGAAAACTCTGAGTTGAGACAAGCCAGGGTTCGATGTCCATCAGAAAGGAGTATGTCAAGGTCTTTTGTAAAACTTGGTAAGTTTTCATTTATGATAGTCTTAAGTAGGGCTTCCATTCCTTTGAGACAATCCACTTCTCCTTCAGGAATCCCTATTATTCATATGTTTGAATGCTTCATGGAGTCTCATATTTCTGTAAGCAACTGTTCTGCCTTTTCTCACTTCCTTTCTGCCTCTTTGACTACCTGGGTTAACTCAAAAACTTTATCCTCTTGCTCTGAGGTCCTTTCTTCTTCATGGTCTAAGCTATTTTTGATACTTTCTACTGCATCTTTGCATTCCCTAATTGTCTCCTTCATTTCCTTAAGCTCCACCATATCCTTTCTATATTCTACATAGTTTTCATCTGGTTCTGTCTTTCCATTTTCTAATCCATTTCTTTTATTATCTTTATCATTCATATTTTAAAATTCCATTTCTGTCACATCCATTAATTCTTTATAGGTGGAATCTTCGGTAGTAGCTGTTTCATGGTCCCTTGAGGGAGTTGCTCTGTTTTGGTTTTTTTGTGTTGCCTTAATTTTTCTGTTGGTTCCTCCTCATGTGTTTTTTCTTCTTGTTCACCTCTTTGTCCTCCTTCATCCTTTGTCTCACTTTATCCTTTGCTTCAAATTACCTTGTCTCAGAGCTTAAGTCTTGAAAAGAAGTCAGCCTGAGCAAAGCCAAACTCTTCCTCAAGGTCAAAAAAATAGGAGTCCTTAGGCAGCACCTGTGGCTCAGTGGGTAGGGAGCTGACCCCATATACTGAGGGTGGCAGTTTCAAACCCAGCCCTGGTTAAACTACAACAAAAAAAGCTGGGTGTTATGGCAGGCACCTGTAGTCCCAGCTACTCAGGAGGTTGAGGCAAGAGAATTGCCTAAGCCCAGGAGTTGGAGGTTGCTGTGAGCTGTGATGCCATTGCACTCTACTGAGGGTGATTAAGTGACACTCTGTCTCCAAAAAAAAAAAAAAAAAAAAATAGGAGTCCTTGGTCTGATGGCAACATGTTGTGATATGTCATCAGTACATGAGGTGGCTCTGTGGATTGTTTAGGAGGTAGAGAGCACAGCCAGCAACCTCTATGGTCCTTTTTCCTAACTTAGTTGCCTCCAGTGATGGCCTGATTGTTTCTGTAGCTGGGTTGGGATCTTAAAGCTCACAAGAATCTTTCATGGGCAGGTCTCACAGTGCTCTCTGACTTCTGTTCCAATAGAGTGTGGGAGTCCTTCATCCTGTCCCAAGAGTGGAGTTCTGATCCCAGCAGGCAGAATTAAAGTGCGTTAGGCCTCTTCTAAGACCTTCTCAAAACCTTCTCGCAATGGCAGCTCCCTGGCCACCAAGACTTTCTTAGTATGGCTGCCTTGCCAGCTACCAAACCTACAGCAAATCCACTCCAACCAGCATTTGAATCTGGTTGCTGTATACTATTTGAATCTGCTCACTCTTCCAAGCATTCCACTCAACACTCAGCTTCCCCTAACAACAGAAAACTCCAGAAAGGCCTCTTCCCATCCTGGAACTCTGTGGGGAGCCAGCTGGTCCCAGGACATAATCATTTACCTGATTCATCAGATTTCCACCACTCTTCTGTATCCATATGCTGTATCCAGCTCACCACCTCCTCGCTGTATTCTCTGAGCTACCACTGTGGGTAAGGTCCCTGTGCCAGGTATGACTGGGTTCTCTTTTTCCCCAGCCATTCTAGGAGTGCTCAGCTGAACTATCCTTCTCGTCTGCCATCTTGCCCACAGAAAAGTCTTAATTAAGAATAACATTTGGGTTGGCTATGACAGATAAAACAGCTTATGGATTGTAACCTTCATTCCCTTGTGTAGGAACATTTACACACATAAATATGAATAATCCTCTCTTGGGAAGGGTTATGGCTTGAATTCTGTCCCCATCCACTTGCTAGTCTTATGTTGAAGTTCTGACCTAACCCCAAGTGCCTCAGAATGTTACCTTATTTGGAAATAGGATGGTTGCAGACATAACTAGTTCAAATGAGGTCATACTCAAGTAGGTTGAAGCCCTAATCTGACTGGTGCCATTATGAAGGGGGGAATTTGGACACAAACATGCCCATAGGGAGAATGTCATGTGAAGATGAAGGCAGAGATCACATAGGCACTAGCAAACCACTAGATGTTAGGAAAGGGGCATAGAATTTATTCTACTCATAGCCCTCAGAAGGAACCAACCCTTCTGACATCTTATTTTTTATTTTTTATTTATTTATTTTGACAGAGTCTCATTTTGTTCAGCCTGGATTGAGTACCATGGTGTCATCATAGCTAACAGCAACCTCAAACTCTTGGGTTCAAGCAATCCTCTTGCCTCAGCCTACTGAGTAGTTGGGAGTACAGGTACCAGCCACCATGCTTGGCTAGTTGTTTCTATTTTTAGTAGAGATGGAGGTCTTGCTCTTCTGAAGGTGGTCTCAAACTCCCGAGTTCAAGCAATTCACCCACCATAGCCTCTATGCCCAGTTGCCTGCAAATGCCTTGATCTCAAACTTCAAGCCTACAGAGCTATGAGACAATATATTTCTGTTGTCTAAGCTACTTGGCTTGTGGTACTTTGTTACAGCAGCACTCATAAACTAACACAGGAAGTTAACTCTTATAGTCTTAAAAATAAACATATTCAACCCAGGAATGGATTAACAAGCTGTGGTATATGTATACCATGGAATACTATTCAGCTATTAAAGAATATGGAGATTTTACATGTTTTTGTTAACCTGGATGGAAGTGGAAATGTACTACTACATTATACGTAGTAAAGCATCACAAAAATCAAAAAGCAAGAATCCTATGTCCTCACTTCTGATGTGAGGACAATTAATGACCTAGTGCATGGTGGGGGGTGGGGAGTGGGGGAAGAGGAGAGCAAAGAAAAGGAAGGAGGAAGGGATAGGGGGTCACAGTGTGTGGCACACCTTTTGGGGGTGGGACACAATTATAGAGGGTCTTTATCTAACAAATGTAATCAATGTAACCTGGTTCTTTATATCTTCAATGAATCTCTAACAATAAAAAAAGTATTCTTTCCAAACTTCATCTTCAGTTAATTTTTAAAATAAAACATCCTTTTTAATATTCTAAAGAAATATAAATGCATTGTAGAAGTTAGAAAATATAAATGAGCAATAATAAGAAAATAAAAATACCATAGTCTCACAAACTGGACAGTAGCTCTGTTAAGAGCTTATTATATGTCCTTTCAGATCTTTTACATATTTGTAAGCACAGATAAAATTTTTATAAAAATTAGATTATATTAGGATGGGCAGGGTGGCTCATGCCTGTAATCTGAGCACTTTAGGAAGCCAAGGCAGGAGGATTGTTTGAGGCCAGGAATTCAACACCAACCAGGCCAACATAGCAAGATCTCATCTATACAAAAAAGACAGAAAATTTAGCCAGTGATGGTGGCATGTGTCCTAGTAGTCCCAGCTACTTAGGAGGCTGAGGCAAGAGGATTGCTTGAGCTCAGGAGGTTGAGGTTTCAGTGAGCTATGATGACACCACTGAACTCTAGCCTAGGCAACACAGAGAGACCCTGCCTCAAAAAAAATTACATTATTTTTTATAATATAATGTTTTATATCCTGTTTTTTTCACTGAAGATCTACACCTTTCCACATCAATAAATTTTCATTTTTCTCATATCCAGTCCGTAGTCTAATACCTTTAATTGTGCAAAATGTTTTTGCAATTGCTTAGTCCAAACAAATAGCCAATCCAGGCTTCTTCTTCTAAACTAGCAGAATCCCCTGGGGTTTTTTTTCCCCCTTTTAAACCTCACTGACTTGTTGAATAAACTCAATTGTTCTACAAAAGATAATGTGCCAGCTTGTAGATTTAGCTGCTTATTTCCTTGTGGTAGCATTTAGTTTGCCCTTATACCTTTTGCATTTCCCATAAATTGAAAAGTAAAGCTAAAAGCTTGATGCATTCAAGTTAAATATTTAGCTATACTGCATCATAGGTGGTGCACCTTTCTCTTATTCCCCTAAGAAACTAAAGAATAGCAAGCATCTTTTATATGGTAGTCTAGTGAAATCCTCAAAACTGAATGTTGTTAACTAGAATATAATATAGACATCTATTCGTAATATAAAATCATTTTCTATAAAGGAGGAAATAGTAAAAATATTTTCTGAAAATGATCATATCCAATAGAAACTTCCTGAATGTAACTACTAATTTGCTTTTCTCAAGGGAACGTATGAGATATGTACTGTTAAACACAAATCAAAGTCACTTATACAAGTTTTCTAAGAATTTCAGAAGACTTCCTTGACCTCATCCAATTCGTTAACTTTCTATTCAGTCTACTTCAGTAATACCTCATTCATTCATTGAATATTTATTGAGCACTTACCATATGTCATACTCAGCCCAACCTATGGGAGATTCAAGGTGAAATTCTCCTTCCCTTATGAAACTTAATATTCTATTTATAGCTCAGACTGACCTAGCCTGAAAAATTTAAACTCCACTTACATGCTCTCTTCCTTGTGCTTCCTTTCACAAGCTCATGCTTCCCTGTTTTCTCATATCCTCACTACTCTGAATCCCATGATTCTACCCCACTCGGAGGCCATTCTGCACACCAACAGTTGAGCATACTTTCCTTCGTAAGGAGTTGAACCTACAGATGGTGCAACATTTGAGTAACTCTCCCACCACTTTAACTCTTTGATGCTTTTATCTGTAATAGCCTCATCCATGCTGATCTTCTCACTATATTTACTCTCCACAAGTAAACTGAGACCTTAGTTTTAATTACCAACTGTATATCTACCAAGAAAACTCTCAAAGCTCCAGGTCATTCTTCTGGGCCCCATTCCCTAACTCCCTGCTCGATGTCTCCACCTGGATGTTACAAATTCAGCTTACCCCTGACAGAACTCACTTCTTTGGTGTTCTCCACCATTGTTACTAGCACCTTTGATGTCATTGTGGATACCTACCTGGCCCCTCCCCACTAAGACCTGCCAACATCTGTCTGCTGCTGTCTGTCCACCTGCTATCATCTGTTCTGCATTCTTACTAGCTTCTTCACATTTTATTTTTACTTCCAGCTGTGTCCCCTCCAAGCATTCCTCTTCACAACCTTTAAGTTATCTTTCTAATCATTATTTCTTGTCATGTTACTTAACTGAATAAAGCTCACCATGTTCTGGATGACACCTCCCTTCTGCATTGAATTTTGGCCTTTCACCACCTGCTCCCTTCTATTGCCTCAGACCCCGCCACTTCCTGACACTCTTCCAAACTATTGGAACTTTCCAAAAAGCAATTCTGCCCCTGTGACTTTTCTCTGTTTCCTCTAGCTGGAAATCCACCTATTTCTTTTTAGCCAAGTGTGTACTCTTTCTTCATTATTAACTCACCTGTGCCTCCTTATTGAGAAAGTTTCTCTGATTCCCCTAAGAAACTAAAGAATATTTCTAGAATCCCTCTGCCTGTGCACACATATCCATCTTAGCAATTATCATACTATGTTACAGTTGTTTATTTGTAGGTCTGTTTCCCACATAGTCTGCATTGTTTTAGAGATAGGGCAATTCTTTCCTAGTGCCTCGTACTGGGTGTTCAATAAATACTTAAGGAATGAGTGAAAAAATAAATGGATAATTTACATTTCCAATAGCTGCCTAGCACTACCATGTACGAGATCCTTAACTGGGCCACTGTGAACCTCTTGCAGTCCATATTTAGATAAATGTCAAAAATCACATTGGCAAACCTCTTACCTTGCTTTTTTTTAATAAATGATTTTATAGTATATAACATACACATAGAAAAAAAAGTGAACAAATCATAAGCATACAGCCCAAATAATTTTCACAAAATGGTGTAGTAACCATCATCCAGGCCAAGAAAAAAGTCAGTCTGCTCCCTGAAGTCCTGGATGCCTCGGCCAGTCACACCTCCAACGATAATCACCATTTCAACTACTAACATTCTAGATTCGCTTTGCCTTAATTGTTATTATTATTGTTGTTGTTGGGGATTCCTTGAGGGTACAAAGAAGCAGGTTACATTGGTTGCATTTGATAGTAAGGACCCTCTTATAATTGTGTCCTGCCCCCAAAAGGTGTACCACACCTCTTGTGCCCCTCCTTCCCTTTCTCAGCTCTCCCCATCCCGCACCCCAACCATGTACTAGGACATTAATTGTCCTCATCTCAGAATTGAGTACATAGGATTCTTGCTTCTCCATTCTTGTGATGCTTTACTAAGAAGAATGTGTTCCACATCCATCCAGGTTAATACAAAAGATGTAAAGTCTCCATCTTTTTTAATGGCTGAACAGTATTCTATGGTATACATATACCACAGCTTGTTAATCCATTCCTGGGTTGGTGGGCATTTAGTCTGTTTCCACATTTTGGCGATTGTAAATTGAGCTTCAATAAACAGTCAAATGTGAGTGTCCCTGTAGTAAGGGATTTTTTTCTTCTGGGTAGATGCCCAGCAATGGGATGGTGGGATCAAATGGGAAGTCTATATTTTAAACTTTTTAATAAATAAAATGACATAGTACCTTTGCATCTGCATAGCCCAACTACCTTTTATTTTCCCTTCCATGTTTTTTCTTTGGAACTGCTAATTTTGCTGAATTTGTATAGAAGTGTTTTCAGCATTTAAAAGATATTTCACCTAAGCTAATTAACTTATGAACAAAAACAAATTTCACATCACAGGCTTGTCTGTCAATATCAGCTATTACATCTTTGTAACAATTTAACAGCCAACATCTTCAGGGCCAGCATTCATCACAATTTTTTTTTTTCCTAAAAGTTCATGTCAGACGGGTAATGTGCCCACGTCGTAACAAGATTTGTGGGAGGCACATCTCACGCATGCGCACGAAAACCCAATCATCATGCTTATGAACTACAAAAGGATCACAAATACTTTTTTTAATGGTTAAATAAACTTTTTATTTTAGAATAATTTTAGATTTTAAATTTGTAAAGATAGTATGGAGTTTTAATATAACCCCTCACCCAGGTTCCCCTACTATCAGCATTAATTTGGAACATTTGTCACAATGTTGACCGATGTTGACACACTACTACTAACTAAAGTCCATGCTTTATTCAAGTGTCCTTGATTTTTACCTAATCTTCTTCTGTTCCAGGATCCCACACAAGACATCACACAACATTTAGTCATCATGTGTCCTCAGACTCCTCTAGGCTATGGTCGTTTCTCAGACTTTTCTAGTTTTTAACAATTTTGCAAGTTTAGAGGAAGATTGTTCATATACTGTGTAATTGTCCCTCCAGTGGGATTCATCCAATGTTTTTCTCATGACTAGATGGGAGTCATGAGAAGGTTTATACTTCCTCTATAGAGTTTTAGAGGAAGACCACAGAAGTGCCATCACAGCACAGCACATCCATACTGTCGACATGACTGCTGTTGGTGTTGACCTCGATCACCTGGCTGAGGGAGTATGTGTCAGGATTCTCCATTGTAAAGTTCCTCCCACTCCCCCTTCCATATGCTAATTTTTGGAAGAAAGTCACTGTGTGCAGCACACACTTAACAAATTGGGAATTATGCTCCACTTCAAGGGTGGAGCATTGAAATAAATTGTTCAAAATTCTTCTGCATGGAAGATTTGTCTATTGTCTTTCATTTTTGTACTTATTCAATTATTCAAACTCATAGATATTTATTTCCTACTTTGGGTTATAATCCAATACTGCATATTTTATTTATCTTGTTGCTCTAAGTATTTTCCAGTGATGACCATTTGAAGTTCTTTCAGGTGACTCTTATCTACCTTTAACACATCCTCATCATATTTTGTGTGCATGCATGTGTGAAATGTGTTTGTGTTTACTTTCTGGAACTACAAGATGCTCCATCTCATCTTATATATTCCCTGCCACACATTGGAATCAACTATTTCTCTAAGAAGGCCTGATTCTACAAACACTTTTATTTTAATCAGACTAAGTATTACCTCAGACTAAGTAGCCAATATACATTTTTTACTGCTTAGTTTTAAAAGTCTAGAAATGTTAAAAAACAAAAGTCATCATTGATATTTTTCCATGAATAATCACCACATCCACTTTTCTTTAGCAGCATTTGAGAGGAGACAGTCCATTCACCTTCTACTCAGAAGAAGCCCTTCTTCTACTCTAGGTCTTCAATTGCAGTAAGCCCATCTTCAGGAAACCTGAGGTTCTTTAGCATGCTATCTTCTTGGCAAATCTCATGAGATACTTTCCTCCATCTGATTTCTCTGAAGTGAGAGGCATTAAATCTGCTTCTAAACTCACTTCATCTACTTTATTTTATTGTCTCATCATGCTTTTCAACTACCCATTTCCTTGGGTTTTTCTTCTCTTTCACAGACACTGTCAGCAAATTCAATAAAAACAAGAAATGCCAACAGCTACTTTCTCTATTTCCTTGCTTTATGAAAGAGCTTTTTGTGCACTCCACTGGACTTTAAACTACTCACGAGAAAGAGGCATCTTGAAAAGAAATGCTCTTCACTGTTTAATTTCCCCATGTTCTTTTCTGCATCTGGCTTAGACAGAAAAATGCTTTTAGATTTCTGTATTTGCTTGGGTTTGTTTAGAAATATTTCTTTGTTTGATGTAGTTTAATTTTTTAAAAAGCCACTACATATTCTGTGAAGTTTTATGTGGATTTTTTTTTTTTTGTAAGTAATGACTAACGACCCTTCTATGACCAATTCTTGGGTCTCATAAAAAGTCTCATCGACTCTTGATCTTTAATTCCCACTGTTGTATCAACTATCTTGTCAACCTAAATTAAATCTATTTACAGCTTGAATAAATCTTTAATGAAAATGTTAATCAAATGTATCCAAAGACTACAATATTGAAACTACTCTCACTTTAATTTATCCTTTGTCTCTTCCCATTTTCCAATTATAACTTTAATTTTTTCTCTTCCAAATCTTTCTATAATAAATTTGCTTCAGGTTATCTCTTTTGATTTGTTTTCCTACTGAGCAATTCTACCTGTTGTATAATATAGACTTAAATTAAGTTTAATGAAATACAAATTTTCTCTGATAGTTCTTGAGGTTAAAAATCTATCCCATATAATTTCACATTCTAATAAATGGGTACTTATTCAGAACATTGAATTCAACACAATGAGTGCTAAGGTAAAAAAAACTCTGGAGTCCCTAGTCTGATGTCACTACATAGAAAAAAGTAATTGTAACCTATAAATACTCAATTCTACCTACATTAAAATGATAGCTAAAACTATATACCATAAGTTTTAGGAATATTTGATGAAAAACCTCAGCATAAAATGTAACACAAGTGACTTTGAGAATTTAAAGTAGAGGGAGCTAGCTGTTACTCTTTGTTTAGAAAGATAAAGGAGAAAAATAAAAAATATACATGACAATCATTGTTAACATCATCATGAGGTTGGGTTTCTGTCTAAATGTGTTTACTAAAGACAAGCACACAGCCTACAAACATATGAAAAAATGCTCATCATCCTTAATCATCAGAGAAATGCAAATCAAAACTACTTTGAGATATCACCTAACTCCAGTAAGATTAGCCCAAATCACAAAATCCCAGAGAGATGATTGGCATGGATGTGGAGAAAAGGGAACCCTTTTACACTCCTGGTGGGAACGCACACTAATACGTTCCTTTTGGAAAGATGTTTGGAGAACACTTGGGGATCTAAAATTAGACCTGCCA
>CAUYON010113381.1:0-42593 GCA_963573935.1 Arctocebus calabarensis
TGAAAATTACTAAATGTAGAATATAAATGTTTTCATATAGTGATTAATAGGCCATGAAGGCTATGTTAAATAGTTCAATGAAAATATTTCATAATGTATATAAAGTCAGCACATTGTGCCCCATGATTGCACCAATGTACACAATTATAATTTAATAAAAATTAAAAAAAAAAGGACTTGCCCCATTTCTATACTCTTAGGTAATGTGAGCCAATAAATTCTCTTTACTATTGAAGTGAATTTGACTCTCACTCTCTTGTTCTTGTAAACAAAAGTTTCTAACTGACACCTAACCTGAATGGATGCATGAAGAAGCCAAAAGGTGATGGACTTTTGGGCACCAGAACCAAGGATTGAATGCATCTGAAATTAATCCCATTCAAGCAGAGTCCAGAAGACAATGAAAGCAAACATTTCAGTGCTGGTAACTGAAGATGATTGTTTAATTAGTTTGGGTCCAGCACTTGTAAATGGGGAAATGTAAATCTCACCCCAATGAGACTGCAGAGAAGAAAATTACTAATTGTTCTCAAGCTGGCAAAAGTTGAAATCCCTTAACTGAGGACTATTGTTCTCTGTGATGACTCCATAATATTCTGTTAACTTCCTTATATATATTTTAGAAAGGCATGTTTTTCACAGGAGATTTAGAGGAGATGAATAAGAGCAACAAAGATGAAAAGTTGGCAGTTTAATGAAAAAAAAAATAAAGTATTTATTTTCATAAACATTCTGGATATAACAGAATCTTGTATTTGCAACAGTCACTGTAAGTGCTAAAGCTTGAACTTCTAGGTAAAATAATATAAGACAAATTGCTGTATATGCTTCTAAGCAGAAATTTTTGTTCCACTCTTCTCCATTCTGCCCATAGATTGGCCCTCCACACTTATTTCCTCCCTCACCCATAGCTTCCCTTCACTTTGCACCATGACCATTCCTTTTACTCACACAAACTAAATTATTCTGTGGCAAGAGAATTCTTCATTTGTGTCTTAAAATTACAACTACACAGGTTACTTTTAATTTGCAACTCAATACTAAATTCTCCATTTTCTCTTATTTGAATTCTTGAGTCAAGTGGCACAAATGCACGTTTTTAAAAACTCGCTAAATATTAAGTGTTTACGAAAGAAGAGATCAGCATCTAGAAAGAACAGACCCAAGAGGAAATCACAGCACATGAGGGTATAAAACTGAAGGGATGACTCTGTTCCATGACGTCTAAAATGCACAATTTGTTCTCGGTTCAGATCTCAAAAATCAGGCTGTACCTTAACAGCCTTAACCTTAATCTTGACAGGCCACAATTTATGTATAACTCTAATTGTCTGCATGGGTCTGAACTTCTCATACAGGTTCACAGTGTTGGCCCTTAGGGGAGTTACACGAATCGTTGGGCCTTTAAGGTTTGACTTTACATGTTTAAAATGTTTTCCTGGTTGTGTTAGTTTGCTAGGGCTGCCATAGAACAATACCGAAGACTGGGTACTTGGGTAACAGAAAGGGATTTTTCCACAGTTCTGGAGGCTGGATGTTTTTATTCCTTTGAGGCTGAACGTTTTTATCCCTTTGAGCCTTTCTTTTCTCCTCGGCTTGCCAGAGCTGCACTCACATGGCATTTTGTTACTCTTTTTTTTTTCCTTTTGTATGTCCAAATATACTCTTCTTATAAGAAACAACCTGAGTAGTTGCGACTTTAACACACAATTTAAGGACTCCAGTCAGATTGAATTAGTGCCCACTTTAACTGCCTCACTTTAACTTAGTCACGTGTTTAAAGGCCCTATCTCCAAATACAGTCACATTCTGAGGTACTGGGAGTTAGAGTTTCAACATATGGATTTTGGGAAGGGTGGGGAGTACAATTCAGTCTGTAATGCTGATTGTTGCCTTTAGTAGGCATCTTTGGGTAAGATCATAACTAATATTGTTTAGTATTTCGATGCAGTAATCGTCTGTTTTCTTTTCTGAAAGTATTAGCTTCGTTCATTATTTGTGTGGTTTTTGTTTCTAGTCCTTATCTTAAACATTGTTGTTGTTATTAAATTTTAAGCCTTTTAAATTCTGCGAAGGCAAAAAGTGGAAACCTAATTAACATATGTGTATGTAAAAATAAAAAAAAAAGCAACAACATCAAAACTTGCACAATGGGGGTCTGCAAGTTGGGAAAAAATATCCAAGTAACAATAGCAAGGTACTCTATTAAGAAATGTTGCCTCTCAACATTCCAATGGCATCAAGGGCAAAAATGTGTGGGAAAAATTTGAAGCTGTTAAAGCACTAAGTTGTAATTCGTCAGTTTTTCTTCCCTCGGGATAGATGAAATAACAATGAATATCACACTCAGGAGCAACGGTGCAGGTTCACCTACAGTTCTCGGCCTGGAGCCCTCCTCATGTACCCTGTGATGCTGGGTCGGGAAACCACAGATCCCACGGCTCCCTGCCCACATCTTCTGGGAAGCTCTGCCACTGGGAGAACTGACAGGGAGCAGGTTGAAAGAGAGAAGGAAGAATTTATTTCTTGTTCCAGGTCCTGTCAGCAGTGTGCTCAGATAGCAAAGGACAGTTGTAGCTACAGCCTCCAGAATCCTTTGGTAGTTCTGGGCCAGCCACACAGCATGTCCCCGGATATATGGCCAGTGATGCCCATATCAGCCACATTGTAACCTCCTTAGAGATTCAAGTACCAAAGACACAGAGCCAATCTCCTCAGTTAGTGAACACACCTATTTTTACTCCTTACCATGGCAGCAGAAGTTATCATCTAAGTAACCTCAGCATCTACTTTTCTCCTTCCCAACATTGGCATAACCAGTTTCCTATATCAGGTTGTCTTTGTCTGAAATATCTGGCATGGTTCATCTTTTTCTGCATAGATTCTAACTAATATAGTGTCTTGGATGAGATGAAATACTGTACTTTCATAAAATTTAAATGTATCTACGTTATCTGTTTATCTTTAATTCTAGGGTTTCTATAAACTGCTTTCTGTACATATTTTCCCTTTATTATTCATTTCTTCAATTTGGAGTTTTGGAGTTTATTTTCTGTGCATTCCTTTTAGTCTTTACAGTTTCACACTACCAGATCACTGGTTTGATATTGTTTTTGTGGCTTTTGACACTCTCATTCACTGAAAGCTTTACCTATAAAGGGTAACCCTAAAGAAGGGAATATACACATAGGTTTGCTAAGTGTTAAATGTGGCCTATATTTTTCAACTTTCTATTTAAAGATCTCTTGACAGCAGTGGAAGACATAGTTTTGAAAATGTGTACGACAAAATATTTACATGGATCTAAATTATCCTAGGTAAATTCAAATGTCCACTGAGAATGAGAAAGCTTTCTAGACTTGATATGTCTTTCAGAAAGTTCTTAACATGTGAGTTCTAGCCTTTGCTCTCTAGAAATCTCTAGATTCCGTTTCTAAATACAAGCACTACTGCCATAGATCTCTGTGACCTGAAGTGAGCCGGTTCATATTCTGACTCCTAATGTCTCTTCAGGGAAAAACCAGAAGCTGGACAATATCAGTGATTCCAACTCCTTTAATCACTAAACATACATTTTCTTATTCTTTTCTCATAAAATTGATATTCTTAAATTTTTTACCCACCAAGACTATGTTTAAGTTTGGACTCTTTAATATTTATAAAGCGTAGACACATATAACTTTCAATTAGATATTTTGATTTTTAGCTTCTTTGTTTTTAAATTTACTTCAACTTTGTAAAATGTTGAACAAAATGTGGTATCCCCAATTATTACGTTCTTAAGTAGCTCTGCAGATGTTCTGGGTTTGGAAATGCTGATCCCAATAAAATCCCTTTTCCTTTGCAGACTAACCTCTGTGCTCTTAGGTGAATATATGAGAAACAGCTTCTTACCTAGAATTATCATCCAAATATGCACAAGAAGAACCAAAATAGAATGGAACCAAATACACATATGCATCTGTTTCCTTCAGGATGCTTTTATTAGTCACTCCCACAGAAAGTAGGGCCATCAAATGACTACTTTTTTTTTTTTTTTGTAGAGAAAAAGTCTCACTTTATCACCCTCTGTAGAGTGCCATGGCATCACACACCTCACAGCAACCTCTAGAACCCACCACCCTCAGTATATGGGGCCGGTGCCCTACTCACTGAGCCACCGGTGCTATTCTCAAGTGACTACTTTTAATCCCACAAAATTAATCCTGTTTGGAAAGGCAAAGTCTTTAATTTCACTTATTTATATCATCACAGAGTTGACCAGAACCTCAATTAATCCAACTGAACCCTTAATTTAAGGCCATTGGCCCTGCCCATTGATTGTCCAAGCTATGCCTGCATAAAGGACAGGGAAGTTTATAACTCAAACTGGGCAGACAATTTTAGCCAACATGCTTTCCACGGCCTGAAACTGAAGACTAGCATCCTTTCTGTGTTCCATTCCTGACACAGAGAGGGGAGTCATAAATTAGTGTGTAATGCTGAAGGAAAGAGCAGATCTACTTGACTGGCATCACTGGGTAGTTCACCTGTCTGAGCTGGATGCCAGCACATCCTAATGCTTATCTGCACAGGCAGAGTAAGGGAGGTAGTTAAAGCAATCCTGGAGATCATTCAGGTCACTGGGAAAAAATGCATTTATTAAAGTAAAAGGGAATTCAGGGTTTTCTATATCACCCAGATTGGCATTTGTTTTGGTTAAATTAAAATAGCTGCTCACTCTCTACTTATTCTGTATATTCAGTCTCTCTCCCATATGCCACATTCATTAGAAGGAACATTAAGGCTTCCTTTAGATGGTTTTTCCTGTTTTGCAAATGATATTTTTAGAAAGGATTTGGATCACCCATTATTCAAGTAATTATCAGTTTCTAACAGACTTGTTGATTTTCTTAATTAAACTTAGCTAACAAATCATTTAAAAAAGAAAGAAAATGCAGCAGTTTTTCCTAGTCCAGTGAATTATTTCTTATTTCATTCTATACCCCCTAGACTAGAAAGCAAATTGTGCATAAAGCAACACATCTAATTTTAATGCTGTCATCTTAGGCTCATGGTTCTAAGTTGCCAAGAAAAAAAAAATTATCTTAGAATACTGTGTTTTATTGAGAATAGCACAACCAGCTTGTGTCTTAAGGCAGATTATAAAAGGAAACCATAAAAGAGAAGCGACTTTGGAAGTTTCACAAAAGGGAAATGCGGCCTTTCAGACACATCTCAAATTATTTTGTGGAGGTGATATTTGTTACAATGAATATGGGCTGTTTTTTATTTTTTTTCACCATGCTGCCTCACTTATTCTCTGACTTGAAATTGAATACTGTTGCAGCTAAAATAAATTGTCTCTCTCTTTTCAAATATTTTCATATGACCAAAAGCTATTTCCTTTCTCATTTTCTTAAACAAATAATTCTTTCCTTTGTAATATTTCTCATGGAAATTTATTTTCTTCAATTTCACAGATACCAATCTAATCCAGGCTCTCAATTGCTAACTCATGGATGATCATAATAATCTCCACAATGGACTCTTTGCCTTCACTCTCTGGAATCTGGTCTGGTAGCACTATGGGCAGGTTGAGAGCCACACTCTGCCTGAGTTCAAATCTCAGCTCCAGCATGTTACTTTACCCTTTTATTCCTCTCTCTTTTTTTCATCTCAAAATTGGGAGCAAAAGTAGTACATATCTAATTGATGCTGGAACTGTTTACACCTTCTTCTCTTCTGTAGAAAAGGGTGCTTAATCTTCAGGCTGCATGTCTCAGGGTCCCACATCAACTGTCTTCTACTGGGTTCAGTCAATGAATGCACTAATGTGATAGTAGAGAGTAGAAGGAAGGAAAAGCCAGGGGTCCCTCTCCTTCTCAGAGAGGCTCTCCTGCAGTGGCTATGCTTTCTCCATAGATCGGGCTGTCCTCAGATAGGTCTGGCAGAGTTCCAAATTTAACCAGGTGCCCCCCACCTTCACCTCTGCTTCCTCCCATTGTCCTTTCAGCCCAGGAGCACCAGTGGCCTCCTGCTGCTCTCATCCACAGTGCTGCTACATCACTTGCCTGTTGTCTTCCTATCCATCTCATCACCTGTGTAAATTATTTGTACATTAAATCCCTTCTGTTTCAACTATTGGAGGTAGGCTTTTCCTGGTTACAACCTGAGCTATCCAGTACCTCACAGTATCACTGGAGGTTCTTACATTAAAATGTGAAGAACAGGACTCAGAATTTGATAATTATTAGTGATTATTAAGTATTTTGACATATTATTGCTCCACTAAGTAACTAGAAATCTCTTCAGCTTTATTCTTCTTAGGATACAATTGAGTTCACTTTGCCATTACTACTTAACTTTCACAAGCATAGTTGCTTTACCTGTGGGAACTCAGAACTCTAAGAATCATCCCACCCCTCAATATTTCTGAAGTCTCCAAGGTGACTCGCATATACTCATAAGTTAGTTGACTCTTCATAAAATTTATAGTTTAGCATAATACCTTATCTCAGATTAGATCCCTGGGCAGCCATAACAAAGTACCACAAAGTAAGTGGCTTTATACAGTAAAAACAGATTTCCACATAATTGGAAGTCTAAACTCAGGAAGCTGGGAGTCCAATTGCTCCCTCCAAAGGCTCTCAGCTAGCATCTGTCCTTGCATTGTCTTAGTTTTTGTTCTTTCATAGCGTATCTTAGCAAGCCTTGGCTTGTATCTGCATCATTTAAATCTCTGCCCCCATGGTCACGTGGCCTTCTTCCCTGCATGTGTTCAAATCTCCTTCTTTATGTGGACACCAGTCCTTGGATTAGTTCTAACCTAATCTTAATTTGATTACAGCTGCAGAAATCCTGTTTCTAAACAAGGTCACATTCACATTCATACAAGAGGTTAAGACTTCAACTAATTTCAGGGGTAACACAATTCCACCTATAACATATACACTTCACTTTATACATATATCTTACCTTTGTGGTACTAATTAATTATTATAAGATGCCTGAAGTAGTATACTTATTTTAGAATTGGGAAGGCTGAAGTTAGAGAAGTTAAGGGAACTATCCAAAGTAATACAGTAATTGTAAAGTCAGAGACTAAATTCAGGTATTCTGGATCCCAGTTCACTTCCTTTCAATTTATATCATTTAACCTTTGTATTCAGTGAAAACACCAATCTTAGGATGTCAGTTCTTGAGATTTAATTTCCTGAGTACTCCATCAAACTATTCTGTATTTCCAAATTCAATCAACCAGGCAAACAAAGGTCCAGAATGGCAAAATACCCTATATGAGTTAGCTGTTGCCACATAACTATCACAAAATATCAGTGACACTTGATAATAAGCTTTATTATTCTTGCATCTGAAGTCAGCTGGGAGTTACCTGGGCAGATCTGCTGTCCACAGCTAGGGTCACGCACACTTCTGGATTTGATGGGCTGTTGGCTGATCTAGGCTGAACTCAACTGACTCAGCTCACCACAATTCCATGAATTCTCCATCCTTCCCTTGAGACCAGCAAACTATCATGTGCTTGTTTTCATGGTGATGCCAGAGGTTCAAAAGAGCAGGTAAATAACAATGTGGAAGCCCATTTTAAGTCTCTCTGCATATATTAGTGGCTAATATTCATTGGCCAAAGCAACTTCCATGCTTCCCAGTGTCAATCAGCAGGGTAGATCATACTGTCCACACTGGAAGACAACTGCAAAATAAGATGGCACAGGGCATGGACAGAGGGAAGGGTGACAAACTGGCACCCTCGTTGCAATTTTCTTTGCTGCCTTAGGGGTAACTGATGAGTAGTTTTCTTCTCCCAGTTAGGTTTAAGTCTCCCTTCTCTCAGGGCTGTCAGCATCTGGACCACATTGAACACCTGAAGTTGCCTGCCATCTTTACCCCATAAGCAATCTTCCTACAGTCTCTCAGTAAATTTTGAAACTGCTTGTATTTCTGTGGCTGGCTCTTTGATAAAGCTTAAGCCTATTCAAAATGAAAGGGTCATCATTTTAGAAATATGGAAGTACTTGTAGAATGAAGAAACATAAATTTTTTACTACAGCAGACGGAATCATTTACATTGAATCATATTTCTTTATCTTTTCTCAAGTTCCAATATTCTTCTTCGTATTTCAGCAGAAGGTTTAATTTTTCATTTTGACACTGTGAGTCAAACTCTTCTTCAATAGCGTATATCTAAAAGAGCGTATTTTAGAAATCTCTATAAAAGATTCTCTTTGTTCTTTAAAAGGAAAACAGGTATTAACAATATTCCAATGAGTTTTTCTTAGCAAAAAATTGTTATAGGTTTCACCCTTTTACGTGGAGATTCATCACTACATTTAAACATTCTAACAAATAGTTGGTCCTCAGTAAATGTTTATTGAATAAATAAATGAATGTGTTACCACATGTATGAGAATTCATCCATTAATGCTCAATAAGTATGCCTATAGAAGAAAGATTATATTGGTCATGAAATTTGGGATTGGCCAAATGACTTGCTTGTGGTAGAAGTATCAGTTCCAAGTATGGATCTCAAAACATGTTGAACACTGCTGCTTGCTCTCTTAGACCCCGGAAACCACCATGAAAACAAACCTGAGCTAAGCTACTGAGGAATAACAGGTTACATGAATCAGAGCTGTATCATCACGGTCAAGGCTACTCTAGGACAGCCAGCCCCCTGCTAGCCTAGCCACAGAGGCAGAGTGAGTCCAGACAGAATCAGTCAGGACCACATCAAATTAACAAAACCACCAAACTGACCCATGGACTGATAAGAGATAATAATTAGTTATTATCTTACAGCACTCTTTGGGAATTGCTTGTTAGGTGGCAATAAATATCTGATACAAGGTCCAATGTGGATGAACTGCAAAAAATAAAGGAAATGTGGTATTATATGAAGTAGGAGAAATGGGAAAATAACAGACAGTATAAAGCCTTACATATACACATAGCAGTGAACATTTGAAGCTCACCCCATCTGTACCACAACACATATTCACTCTTAAAGCAATAGCCCCAATTTCCTGCCAGTATCTGTGCTTCCCCTACTTTCAGTCTACCTGGTTTGTGTGAGGCAGAATCCAAATAAAGTAAGTGATTCAGCCCTTGACCAATCAATATACAGATACTATTTCCATAGCCATAGTAATTGGTTTATGGAAGAACATGTGACCTGAGCCAGTCTAACGAATTGCAAGACATTTTATTCCATTTTTTTTTAATTTCAGAATATTATGGGGGTACCCACATTTTGGTTGCACAATTTGCTTTTGTACATTTTAAGCCAAAGTTATGTGTGCCCTTCCCCTAGAAAGTGTGAATTGTACTCATTAGGTGTGAATTTACTCATCTCCTCCTGAATAGCAAGACTCTGATGGGACTGCTGGGATAAGGGTTTGTTCCCACACCACATAAATCAGAGTTGCTGACAGGTGTGTTAAGCCCTGAGGGAGAGATCTCATCTGACAAAAAAAAAAAAAAGTTAACAGAAGAAATGGAGAGAGGAAGCATATCTTTATTAAATCTTGTATAGTTCTGTGCCCATTGGAGCCTTTATTGTTGGATATAATTACCCAATAGCATTTCCTTTTTTATTTAAGTCAGCTTGAATTAGATTGCTTGTAATTTAACAGCAAGAGTTTGAACTGATGTGCAGTTAAGTATTTTTATCTTTATCCTAGGAACACTGCTAAGACCACTGAAAGGTTTTAAGCAGGGATGAATGAGTAAATTTTCACTTCAAAGAGATCCTTTGGTCTCTGGGTAGGAAGTGAACTGGAGAAGCTCTAGGGTGGGTACTGGAAACCAGTTAGGATGATTTTACAGGAGTCTAGGTGAAAGTAGACAGTAACTTAGATCAAGATCAGACAAAAATAAAGCCAACTCTGAGCAGCCACTTAACAAGAATAAAGGCTATCCTACAGAAAAGGAGTATCTGAGCCATGTTGATTCTGCCTCTATCCTTGTAAACTAAGCCACAGAATGAGGGTCATGCTGCTGATAAAACCTGGCCTGCACAACTGTGGGAATCCCTTGCTTACCCCTCATCTCTCTAAGCTCAGTTTTCCTCATGCCAATGGCTTTGAATAAACTTATCCTCCCACCTAAAACTCAGATAATTCCCCAAATTCCTTTTTCTGTGAAATTAAAGACTAGGATTACCTGCCTCTCTTAACTCGGTTTGCTCTCACTCCACCCCCTCCAATTTTAGCCTAAGATCTTTATTTACAACTTTTGTACCAAAATTTTACATTATCTGTTGAGATGAATTCTACAAAACAAAAACTTAGTTAAGAGCAAATGTGGTTTTTCAGAGCATTTTAGTTAACAGTAAAAACTTCTACCAATAATGGAATTGCTATATACAGCAATATGTAATAATAAGGAATGGCTTATTATTAAAATGAATATTAAAATGACTACTATGAAGATATTGTAGTAAGATGTAAAGGTTCATTTTTATCTAGAATGTAAATACAATGCTCAATAACATGAGGATTATATTTACATTTAGATAAAAATATGTATAGACCTATAAATGATTGTGTAAAAAATGGTGGTAGCTGTGTTTTAAGATACTTACCTGTAAGGCTAATTTCTCCCTCTTATTTCTAAACTTTCTTTGATTTTATTTAATTTTTATAATTTCCTCCCTCAAAAGAAAAAAGAAATAGAAATCCTCCAATTTGTCCCATCAATTAATAAACTATAAAACTCCAATATTAGATAATTAAATATATGAAATTGGTTTAGACATAATATTATGATTACTACTAATGTGCTATTATAGACTTAAAAGAAGCATTCAAATAGAGTAATCTTAATGGAATTGTTAGATCCACAATCCTTTGTATGCAATTTTGACATCAAAAACCTATAAAAACTGAAAGCTTTTTGTAAAGCATTTGATGGCAACACCTGAGCTGAACTGACATGAGGCTTCTTTTGCCACTTAGTGTGAATATTCATCCATTTCACCTGCAGAAATATTGATGCATTTGTTTACAGGGTGCACGCTCAGTCTCTGATGTGTTATGTGATTTGTGGTGAACATGCAATATTGCCTTTCCCAAACCCTAAGATCTCATATACTCTGGTAGGGAGGGTTTCCTATAAAGGATTATGAGCTTGTCTCAGTTCTCCTTCAGGTTCAATGATATAGTAATAACAATAATTCTCTTCATCGTAATATGATCACAGTCTGCTGAGCTACTGTGTTCACATGTCTGCTGTGTGCCAGATGATGTGGTGGTTTCATGCCAGCTCCTCTGTATTCCGTTTCATTTAATCCTAACAACAGCCCCACGAAGAAGCTTTTGCTATCTCAGCTTTCTGGTTGAAGGAGGTGATGTCCTGAGAGATGTGCCTTGGCCGTGGACACAGAGGCCAGCAGTGGAATTGGCATTTATGAGATTTCTCTGGCTACCTCAGTATCAAGGATTTCTGGCTTCTCAATTATTTTGGCTTCTATGAGTCACTATGCTTCCACTCTCATGATTTCTTGCCTATGCAAACAAGTGAGTTACCTCCTAAATTGGTCATTCTTTAAAGTTCTTAATGTCGAATGTTCTGGTCCTTTATCCCTTCTTGGGAAAAAGAAATATTATTTTCAAAGCATTTTCTGTATGTCAGACACACTGCTTTCCATAGAGTATCTTCTTTGAGCTTCCCACCAGAGACTAATGTAGGCTTTACTATTTTAGTTTTTAGGTGAAATGCTGAGAATGATTATGGAAGTGATCTCAAATTTGTTCAGAAAGAAACTTTAGCTTATTAGAGGACAACAGAATATAGGACACTATTTATCAAAGTGCAAACCAGCAATGAAAGGCCTAAGAATCATGGAGATTCCTACCTCCCTCTCTAGAACAAACAAATCAAAATATCTAGAGGTGAAGCCCTAGAATCTGCCTTCAGAAAAGCTTCCCGAGAGAATTCTGATATTGGAAATTTTGAGAGACCCTGAACTGGAAGAACCAGTCGTGGGCTTGAAACTAAAGAGCCCAACATTCAAATCTCAGTTCCAGTGCATAATAGCCATGTAAGCTTGGCTGTGTTGCCACCCCCCACCCCCACCCTAGCCGCTGTTTCCTTTTGTGTAAGCTAAGAACACTTGCCTTCCTTCTCTCATAGACATGGAGAGTAGCTGAGGTACTGTATCTGATGTATTTAGGCTATGCTAAGACAGGTGTTTAATAAAGGTTCATGGTAGAATGAATGGAATGAATAGATAAAAAGAGTAAATAATAAATAAAATCTACTCGGCTTGTGTCTGTTTCCGTTAGCTAGCTATGCTACTTTGCATGAGTTTTTCTTTTCTAAAATTTCCCTTAGTGTCTGCTTGTTGACTTAACTTGGAGGCGGAATAATTGGAAGCTAAATATCTCTCTTGTACATTTAATGCTCTTTTATTTGAGCTTGGATTTTAGTTCATACAAAAACATTATCAAAAGTGATGAAAGAGGTTTGCAGGCACGGATAGTATGAGCTGGCATTTCCAAACCTTGCTCACAGTGATGGAAACACTCCTAAGAAAATCCCTAAGATACACCAACTTCAATTTCACCTGCTAATGTTATTTGGTGTCTAGACATGACCTTTGAACCCAACTGGTCTTTTCCGAACATCCAGACGCTGGCCACTTGCACTGAGATAGTCCCTGTGTTTTATCATGCTCATGATCACAAAACTGACAAATTCTGGGTCCAAAAAATCTATTTCTAGTGGATGGCGTTGAGCATTTTTAAAGTTTCCTTTGACTATGTTTAAAAGTAAGTAATCTACCCAAAACAGTAATTTATATTAAATCCATGTAATAAGGAAATATTGTACCCAGTTCATTCATCTTTGTCATATAAAAAGAGCTAATGCTGGATATTATTATTCCATTTTTCTGATGAGAGAATTGAGGTAGTGTTTCAGAGTCAACCTTTCTGAGTCTATGAGGCCTCCTTTCCCAGGTTCCTGCACCATTTGAACCTACCTGTGTAATTTTCTGATTTCAAATACATTAGGGTTTTGTTTCTTCATTTCTTTTGTTTCTTTTATTTGACAACTTTATACTCACTTAGAGATTTTTCATACTCATTTCATACAGCACATGTTTTTGTCAAGAGAAAATTGTATATTTTTAATCACTAATATGGCAAGTGCCCTCACTTATTCAAAGATTAAAACTAAAAATCCTCTTGGGTGTACTTAATTCTATACACAATCTATGACTAACAGTTCTCAGAAATTCAGGTCGAAACCATTATGAGAAGCTAATATTTCAGAACTTCTGCCCTATGACTTGACTCTAGACCAGAACTCTGAGATATACTACTTCTCAGAGGTTTCTTTTTTACTATATCAACGTATTATTTATAGCAAACACATCAGAATGTAATATTGAGAACATTTAAAGAGGTTGGAAAGAAAAACATTTCGATCATTTTTATTCAGAATAATGTATACTACATTAAAAAAAATTTAAAAAGTGTAAACCATGGAGTTTAGCATGCCTGACTTTGAAACAGGCCATCCTACTTGCTGTACTAACTATAGCAAAGAACTTACTCCTCTACAAAATGGAGACAATGCTCCCTTCTTCAGACTTGCTGGCAGGAACATACAATGTATCCTTGCTATATATTGGCACAGGGTATGCACGAAATACACTTATTTCATTTCCGAGTCCCCTTCTCTCCTCATTATGGAAGCTGATGTCCCCAAGCTGGTGTGGAGTATGCTGGCTGAAAGTTTGTGTTCTGTCCTTAGATGATCTGAGTTTATATCCATCTGAGAGCTACACCTCAGTTCTCTTATCTATAAAATGGAGATAGTAACTTCTTCACAGGCTGTTGGGAGAAGCCATGTAACGGATGGCACAGGGTGTGTAATTAGTGTGATCCTCCACCATCACCATCATCACCCTCTACGCTGAAACTTTTACACTTTTAAAAATTGTATTTCCCTCAACAGGACAGAAGGACAATATTTAATAAAGCTTTACCTTGGTGTTTTTTTGCTCCACAATGTTTTCAAAAAGAAAACGATTTGAAATTATAGTTGTCAATTGCCCATTAAAAGAATCTACTTCATTATTTATAAACTATAAAACAATATGAACATTTTTTACAATTCTGTCCCTTTCATCCAAATTTTCCAACACCCAGGGTACATATGTTGTATTTTAAACAACATTAAACAAAACAAAGATATTTCAACAAATGATGCTACTGCTTAGTTTTATTATAGAGAGAATATGAAAACTTCTTGTTTGTTTGGTCAAGGCCTTTGGGATGAAAGAGAAGCTTCAGCTTTCTAAATTTTTCAACCATAATCTCAGAGCTAATAAAATCACTTTTCTCTATGGGGATTATTCCTTGAGCAAGGATTTAAAAGCAGCCAAGCCTTTGCAGGACTTCTGTTTCACCAGGCTCAGTCAGTGCTTTGCCCTTTATTAAACCGATATCATTTTTGATAAACAGGAAAGGGATGCAAGCTTATACTTTTTCAAAAGGCTAAACTAGCATCTGGGCTTGAAGTGATCTCTGCCGTGTGATACAATCTGAGGTCTCACTGGCTCTCCTTCCACTGCTTGATATTTAGGATCCGGTGCATTTGAAAGGAGAAGCAGTGAGGCCAGCAGACCTGTAGAAAGTGAGTGTCACTTAGTGGCAAAGCCTTAGAGTAATTAGCCAGGAACTCTAGCTCCTGATGGTCTAGCCCTGCCCTGCCCAGTGTTCCTTCTTCCTTAATCTAGAGAGATCAACTCTCTCTTAAATTCTGAGACTGCCCCCAATATCTTTCCAATCACGTCCTCCTTTCTTCTTAAGTTAAGCAATGTCCATTTCTCTTGGTAGCAATGAATGTAATCCTAACAACTCTATTTGTTGTTCACTCATCTGACTTGTGCTGTTCCATTTCCCATTATTTATTAATCTTTGCAATATGGTACTATATATTATTATTTTTAATTAGTATGGGTTCATAAAAGTTGTATGTAATTATAAGATATATGTGATTTTTGATATAGGCAATGTATGATACTCAAATCTTGACAATTGAGGTATCCATCTCCTTGAGCATTTATCATTTCTTTGTATTAGGAACATTCCAACACCATTCTTCTAGCTATTTTAAAGTATACCCTAACTTATTCTTAATTATAGTCACCTTGTTGTGCTATTAAATACTAGAATGTATTTCTTCTACTTACATTCTTGTACTCATAAGCCATTCCCACATTATACCCTTCTCTCCGCTTCCCTTGTCAGCCTCTGTGACCATCATTCTATTCTGTTTCCATCAGAGCAATTGTTTCAGTATTTAGGTCCCACATGCAAGTGAGAACATGCAAGATCTGTTTTTCTGTACTTGACCTAAATCCTTTAACATAATGTTTTCCAGTGCCATCCATGTTGTTGCAAATCACAAGATTTCATTCTTTTTTACAGATAAATAATATTCCATTGTGTATACATACCACAATTTCTTTATTCATTCACCCATTAATGGACAGTAAGGTTGATTCCAAATCTTGGCTATTGCAAATAATGCTCTGATGAGCATGGGAGTGCAGGTGACTCTGAAATACTGAGTTCCTTTCTTCTGGGTATCTTCCCAGTTGGATCATATAGTAGTTCTATTTTTAGTTTTTTGAAGAGCCTCAATATTGTTTTCTATAGTGGTTGCACTAATTTACATTCTCACCAGTAGTGTATGAGGGTTTCCCCTTTGTTCATATCCTTGGCAGCATTCATTATTGGCTGTCTTCTCAACAAAAGCTATTTAACTGGGATGAGATGACATCTCACTGTAGTTTTGATTTGCATTTCTCTGATGATTAATGATGTTGAACATTTTTCATATACCTATTGGCCGTTTGTTTCTCTTCTTCTGAGAATTGTCTATTCAGATCTTTTGCTCATTTTTAGTCAGCATATTTAACATTGGATTTAACCATATCCTACTGGTGGAGTTTCTTTTTTTTATATATATATTTTTTAATAATTTTATTGAATCATAATTATGTACATTGGTGCAATCACAGGGCACGATTCATATACATTTAGAAATATTTTGATTGTACTGTTACAGATATGCTTCATGGCATTTCCTTGATCACTATATAAAGACTGGTGGAGTTTCTTAAACATCATAATTATTAATGCCTTGTCAGATAGGTAGTTTGAAAATATTTTATCCCACTCTGCAAGTTGTCTATTCATTTTGTTGATTGTTTAATTTGCTGTACAGAAGTTCTTACACTTGATGTGATCTCATTTGCCTATTTTTGTTTGGTTGTCTGTGCTTTTGAGGTGTAACTCAAGAAGTTTTTGCCTCAATCAATATCTTGGAACATTTGCCCATTGATTTCTTTTAGTAGTTTCATGGTTTCATGTGTTATATTTAAGTCTTCAACCTATTTTTATTTGACTTTCGTAACACAGGAACATAGTACTATAATCAGCCTATTTTACAGAAAAAAACAAACTGAGGCAATGAGAGGTTGCATTATTTTCCTAAAATCACGCAGCTAGTTAGTGGAAAAGATTTGATTTGAGCACATGCAGACCAGCTGGAATGTGCTTGTGATAACCCCCCATACTGTGTCCTTTAGAAACTGTCCCTAAGTGAAAGATCATTTAGCACCATTTATGCCTACAGAGAGAGGTAAAATTAAACAATTGAAAGTTATAGGGCACTTCTTAGTAGGCAAGATGGCAGAGATGCTCTTTCCATCAACCAAAACAAAAGCAAGAAAGAGATAAGTGCTTCTTAGTGAAGTAAATATGCCCATGCCTGTGGATGTATTTACTAATAATTAGGCCAAAATGAAATGCAACCAGTTTCCTCTAGCATTATCATAGAAAATGTATCTGAAGGGAGAAAAAGCTCAAACATCTCTAACTATCATAAAGGAAATGGAAAGTAGGTACCTGTTTAGGGCACCCTCTTTACCCCCACTTCCACTCACGGCTCATTCTTCGCTTCCTGACAATACCTCCAGCCTCCTCCCATCTCTTTTCTCTGTTAGTTTTCTTACTGCATGTGAGATTCCAACTCTGCTTCTACTTTTTCTGTTTCTCAGTCTGTCTTTCCTTAAGAAATCTAGGCTGCCAGGTCACCTCTGAAGAAGGAAGGTGTACTTGAAGACACCCAACGTGGAATTTCCCTAAGGCAGGGTTTTTAAGTGGGGCAGTGTGAACAGGATTAATCATGGTTGTGACCACCATTTATTTTGTGCCCCTCTGCATCTGTCACTGTGCCAACATCTTTACTTGGTCTCGTTTGCTACATAACCCATTCTGTATTATTGCTCCAATATTAGAAATGCAGAAACTGAGACTCAGAGGGATTTAAGTAACTTGCCCCAAAGTGTATAAAGCCAAGGTTTCTTTGACAACAATCCATACAAACCAACTCTGGCAAACTGGAGCAGGGAGTGGAATCTGTTGGCAAAATGTTGGTAGTTTCCTGCACTCACAGAGAACCTAAAAACACAACAACAAGAGAAACTCCCAGCACCAGGAACAACTCAAACATCTGTCAGGATGAATGGGCCTAACCATGTTTATAGACCTTGCTCAAAATTCAGATCTTAGGAGAGAAAATCAGAGTTCTAGCTTGGCTCGGAAAGAGAAGTACACTTAAAAGGACCAATAAGGGACAAGAGAATCTCCCTAAGGGAAACCACATGGTGTCAGGTAGGAGGGTGGGAAAAACACTACCTATATCCTTGATATTCTCAAGTGGACAGAAACAGGATTCAAACCACCTCCTTCTGACAGCAAAGCCTTTCCCTGCTGTTGGTGAAGACAGCAGGGAGGGTTGGTGTAGTTGTTAAGAGTTTCTAGGGGGCTCAGCATCTTTAACTAAAGTGACAAGGAACAGAGTCATGCTGAACACAAAATAGGAGCTTGATAAATTCTTGCTCTATGAATATATCAAAAATAGGTAACAGAAAGCTGGAGAAGTTGATGTTCTGACTCCCATTCTCCCTACTTTTCCATCCTTGAGGGAATAAGCACCTCTTTGTCATCCTCAAAGCTTATCTGTCTGAACCATGCATTGCTTGAGGGTCTGAGTAGAATTAAAAACCTGAGCTTTCTTTTTCTTTATGAAACCAAGATCTTGCCAGCATGCCCTCCCTCCACCCACAGGACTGGACAGTGAGTGACCTGCCTGATCAATGTAGGTCCAGGCAGACATACACAGAGGAATTTTCCTTTGTTGGAAGAAAGAAGGTAAACCACAGTGCCTATCTACTGCCTCCTGCTTTCAGGTGTAACTTGAATGATTCTTAAAAGAAAATGTCAGGAACCTGTTATCCTTTACTCTCTTGCTAATTCAAAATTTCAAAAACCAACAGAACAAATCCAATGAAAAGGGGCATGCATGCTGTGTCCATAAAAAGAGAAGAAAGAAGGATCATAAAATTGGAGGTTGGAAGGAGAATACCATTATAAACATGAAATTTCTCTGTTGGAGCTTAGTTAGCTCTGGAAATATAGATGGGACTTTTCATCTTTAAAGCATCCCTTGGGTTTAATGTGAAAAATAACCACTGGAAGAGATGTAGCTTTTCTTTTGACCCCATTGATCCTATGACCAATGGTATTCACAAAGTCATACATCATTGGAGTTGGATGTTCATTTAGGTTCAAAATGAGACCTCAGCCATGAGATTCAGAGGCTGAGCAAGCTGCTAAGTTCATTGCTGTTATTTGCAAGGTCAAGATTAAACAGGGATAGTTCAAAATAGTTCATTACAGAAAGAATAAGGAAGATGCTAAGATTACCAAACATGAGGGAGACCCCAGGAATCACCACAATCTATCCCCCAAAATCTGAATGTTTCCCTCCTTGAGAATAGAATTTTCAAAAGGACCAACCACATTCTGGTTTCTCTTCAGATTGTATAAATCTTTCGCCTTTTACCAAAAGAACCAACCATATTCTTGTAAGAAACTAAAAGCAAAACTCATATGAAATATTTTATTTTTATGACAATAATGCCAGAGCTTAATAAATCTTGTTTTGTGTCCTCAGCCCAAGACTTTGGATAATCTAGACTTCCTGTTTCTTGTCAATTAAAAAGTGTATTATTATGAGCCTTCACAAAAGAGAAAAGAGGCAATAGTACTTGGTAACCCTGAACTTGAGTTTCCTTAAACTTCAGGGAGAAGTTCTCCAGATTTTTTTTTAATAATCAAAGTGAGAGGATCTATAACTTGGATTACCTATATATCATTACTGATTTTTCAGTAACACACTTTAAACTAAGATCAAAGTACTGGGGTTGTTCCTGATGTGCCAGCTGTTCTAGAGATAATGATTAAGCTGAATTATGAAGATCCAGGAAGGGAAAAACTGGAGAATTTCAATGTCCCATAGTTCATGAGCTGTTCAATTTCTCATGACGTGGAAGAAACAGATAATGCCATAACTCCAAGTGATTCAAAGCACAAAGTTTGGCAGAAATGCCCTTCTCTTTTGTTTGTTGTCAACTCTCTTTCCTTAAAAGGGAGAAGGTCAGGAATGCCAATGAGCAGTTTCATCTAAAGGAACCTTGCACTGAGTTCTTAGAATACCCTCTTTCTATTTTATAACTAACTCTGAGAACTTTGGAGATACTAAGAGCTTGCTAAATTCACACTTAGTAAGGAAAATAAAGTAAGTTTTGAACAACAACAACAAAAAAAAACCTGACGCATTACTTATGGATCATCTTAACCAATGTAACAATGGCTTCTTTAATCATTGAACTGGTTGTTAAAAATAAGGTAGCTATGCAAGATTCATTCTTTAATTTATTGACTAGACACTTAGTGAACATGTGCTATGAGCCAGGCTCTCATCTATCAGACACTGAAGACACAGTAATAAACAGTCTTTGCTTTCATGGGCTTTCACTCAAGAGGGGAAGACACACAGTGGACATGTTATCACCCAACAGGTACCACTTTTCATGTCTTGCAAAGGGTGCTGAGGAAAACAAACAGGCTAATGTGATAAAACATATATTCCCTGGTACATATATATCTTGATGAAATACATCTTGGTTTTATTTTTTATGTTTTAAAACTCATTTGTTACTATATATTTTCTTTCTACTCTCATTTTCCTTTCCTGTCATTTTAGGCATTTTGCTTTTTAGAGTTGAATAAATGTCAACAGTGAATGTATTCTTCTGGAATGGACTCTCTGAGTCTAGAGTAATCAGAAATTACTTTAGTACTTTTTATTTTGGAGCTTAGGTCCAAGTAAGTAGAGAATCTGAGAGGCAATTATTCAATCATGCAGAAGCTTTGCTTTTACAAATGACACAATACAACTGAAAATATCCATTTTCACTAAACTACCTGGGAATATACAAATATATATTTTTAATAATACTAATACACTTGAGATATAGCATTTAAAACATTTTGTAAAAAGTCATGAAAATGAAAAAGTAGAATAGTAGGAGAGAAATGAATTATAATGCTAACTGAAGAATTAAATTTAGCTTTGAACACATGAAATAGAAAAGATATCTCTGATCATGGCAGACTCCATTTTTCCTATTAGTAGAAGAATCACTTCTTACTTGATAGTTTTTATAATAATTATTTCTGATACTGACACAAACTCTTTAAATTCTTTAATGTGGTTTATTTATTAAAAGTAACTCTTCCTTGTTCTCACTAATGGGAACAAGAAAATGCTGGGAAAGCAAAATTTAGCCATAATCCACAAACCCAAATATAGCCTGAGGCTCAATCACTACCAACTCTTGACTAGAGCTGTTAAAAAGAAAAAATAATAATAAGGGAATACATACTCAGTTTCCTTTCCTTTGATTTTCACTGTCATGAAACCACTTCAGTCAGTAAAATGCCTCACAGGCAGACAGAAGAAAATAAGAGAAGCAAAATCTCTGGCTGAGTAACCAGTCCCCAGATTACAGCTGACTATATTGTCACACCCTCCAAGAGTATTACTTTACAAAAAACACTGGAACCCTCAGAAAGGTGAACAAGATTGCTATGCTAGCAGAAAGAAAAAACAAGTCAATCTTCCTAAAATTCCTCTGTCTAAATGAAGCCATTTTCCTTCATTTTCACACATCAGAGTATTAGTGAAAAGAAAAAAAAAGAAGAAGAAGAAGAAGCCCAAAGCTAAAAAGGGCTAGAGAAAAGCATCTGAAGGTACACTGGAGAAGCTTGAAAAAATGGCTTTCAAGGACATTAGCACACTCAGATATTTCAATCCAACATAAAGTAATATTCTCACTAAGATACAAATTGAATAAGACATGCTCATCCCTCAGTTGGGGAAACTATATATGGAATGTGTATTAGGTGACATTAAGGAATTACTATTGATTTTCTTAAATGGTAGCGTGGCATAATGATTCAGAAATAGCTTGACCTCGCTTTTGAAATCCATGTGCTGAAGTAGTTAGGAACAGAGTGTTACGATGCCTGAAATACACATTTAAGTGGCTCATTGAAAAAAGGATATAGAGGCTCGGCGCGTGTGGCTCAGAGGGCTAACGCGCCAGCCACGTACACCTGAGTTGGTGGGTTCGAATCCAGCCTGGGCTCGCCA
The DNA here is from genome assembly GCA_963573935.1 of Arctocebus calabarensis. NCBI lineage: Eukaryota > Metazoa > Chordata > Mammalia > Primates > Lorisidae > Arctocebus > Arctocebus calabarensis. The sequence continues at coordinate 21,583 of CAUYON010113381.1, forward strand.
AACAGCAATGACGGCTACAACTAAAAAATGGCCAGACGTTGTGGTGGGCCCCTGCAGTCCCAGCTACTTGGGAGGCAGAGGCAAGAGACTCGCTTGAGCCCAGGAATTGGAGGTTGCAGTGAGCTGTGATGCCATTGCACTCTATCCAGGGTGACAGTTTGAGGCTCTGCCTCAAAAAAAAAAAAAAAAAGGATATATAAAGATATATAAAAAAAAAGGATATATAAAAAAGATAAATAAAGTGAATGTGATATCATAACGATTTAACTGTTTTGGGGGGGTAGGTGGGGTTGCAGTTTTTGGCCAGGGCTGGGTTTGAACCCACCACCTCCGGCATATGGAGCTGGTGCCTTACCCCTTTGAGCCACAGGTGCCGCTCGATATCATAACACTTTTTAAAAAGTGGTGGGTTCAAGGGTTGCATTGCTTCATTCCTTCAACTTCTCTGTATGTTTGAAAATTCTCATACTAAAACATTGGGGGAAAATACAATAGAATAATGATGCCACGGTCTCCTGTAGAATAAGAAGGACAAATATGCAACTGACTATAAAACTAGATAGAGGAAATGAGTGCCAAAATATACAAATTTTTGCTTATTTATTTATTATTGGAGCCAAAGAGCATAATGACTAATTCTGACGTGGGAACAAGAAGACTTCATATAGGAAGTGCTACATGAATCCTTAAAATTGAAAAGATTTCAAAGGCAGAGATGATAAGTGCACTGCTACAGAGAGGGGCAGTGCCAGGAAAGGCAGATATTAACACATGTGACACGCTTGCAGAAGGACAAGTGTGAGCAGAAGTTGAGTGTGAATGGAGCCCAGGTGATGTTGGGACAAGGTGGGGGAGAGGCCGGATGTGGGCTGAGCCAGGTTGCAGACAGCTTTGAATGTTACAATCATGACCTTAGACTTTATGTTCTGAGTGAAAGGAGGAATGCTTGAGGTTTGTTTGCTTGGCTTTGTTGTTGTTGTTGTTTTGTTTTTTTTAATCAGAAGAGTAACACAACCACTTATATATTTTCCCCAACAGTTCATTACATTTATGGTTTTGAAATACTGCTGTAATAATGGAGATGTTTAGAGGGTAGTTGTCACCTCTTGCATGTGGGGTCTGTGCCACTCTCTTCTCAATGAGATGTGTATATTAACTCATTCCATTATCACCCCTTCGCACTGAAGGAGATACTGTTATCACTTTTCCAATTTTACAGAAGAGGAAACTGAAGCACAGAGGCCACACAACCTGTTCAAATAGCAGAGGTAGAACAAGTCAGAGAATTAAAATCTTAGAAGACTTGGCTCGGCGCCTGTGGCTCAACAGGCTAAGGCGCGAGCCACGTACACCTGAGCTGGCGGGTTCGAATCCAGCCCCAGGGCCCGCCAAACAACAATGACGGTTGTAACCCAAAACAGCCAGGCGTTGTGGCGGGCGCCTGTAGTCCCAGTACTTGGGAGGCAGAGGCAGGAGACTCGCTTGAGCCCAGGAATTGAAGGTTGCTATGAGCTGTGATGCCACGGCACTCTATCCAGGGTGACAGTTTGAGGCTCTGTCTCAAAAAAAAAAAAAATCTTAGAAGACTGGCTTAAGAAAACTTGATCATAAAGAGTTCTCTTTTTAAGAGGAAACAGAAAATATAGAGAAAATTTAGTTTTTGAGAAGCCCCTTTGAGAAAATAAGAAACTCTTGTCCAAGAAATGTTATTGATGCTAAATATATAAATATAATATAAAAATAAAATGTTATTGATGCTAAATATATATATATATTTACACACACATATTTTAATTTTTATTATATAGAAGTGTATAAATAATTGAGCAAGCCATGGTGGCTCACACCTGCAATCCTAGCACTCTGGGAGGCCAAACTGGCTGGATTGCTTGAGCTCAGGCATTTAAGACCAGCCCAAGCAAGGGTGAGACCAATCCTCTGAGAAAAAAAGAAATAGAAAAACTAGCAGGCATTGTGGCAAATGCCTGTAGTTTGAGCTACTGAGGAGGCTGAGACAAGAGGATTGCTCGGGCCCAAGATTTTGAGGTTGCTGTGAGCTATGATGATGCCACAGCACTCTACCTAGGGTGACAGAGTGGAACTCTGTCTAAAAAAAACAATAACAATTATATAGATAATTATTAATAATACATTATGTAGAGAGAGGAGTTATACAGATGTATACATCTTATTGCTATTAAAGAAAAATAAACTATAATTATCACCTACTGCAATTACTCAGCTTTAGCAACCTCAGGTCAGTCCAGGTAACTTAAAGTGACAACAAGCCTCCATCCTACCTTCCTCCTGTGATAAAACAAGCATGAAATTCTCTGTAGGTGCAAATCTGTACTTGCAATTATTTCCTCTGTCCTCAAGAGGACATGGCTAGAGTGGATCAGACGTAAAAATTAACCACTATCATGGAAGACAAAAAAATTGTCATTGTCATTGCCGTTGGTTGATGAGAGGGAAGGCTCCACTGACAGAGAAATTTTCAGCTTCTTCTTTGAATTGATTTTTTTTTAATATTAATATGTGTGTCTTCCCTTGTACTGTCTCCTTTCCTTTTCCAAAGGCAAGCAGGCAGAGGAGAACAGCAGGCCAGAAAGCAGAGTGTGCCCACTTCCCACTTTGGCTTTTGTTTGCGAACATCTAAGTGGATTGAAGAGATTATTTTAAGGGTAAAAAGAGAGGAGGAGGAGAAACAAGGTGGTTGACCAGAGACACTAGCTGCCAGATCATCTCAGAAAAACGGAAAAAATTTAGATGGAAAAGGAAAAAACAATCATAGATCAGGTAAAATTCTGAGGGAAAAATGCCAGAATCTACAAGAAATTCCACAGGGAGAAGTTACAAAGCAGAACAGGAAGGATCAAGAAAGATGTCAGCAGAGGGCAACCCCTGAGACGCTGAAGTCCAGGGAGAAAGGTAGTTGGGGCTGTTGGTTTCTCCTCCCCTCACATCCCTGGCAGTCAGCTGCGGGAGCGAGGCTTTCTACCCTCACTAGCCCAGAAGCTGCTGTTGCCAGTGGATTGGGAGCCTCTTGAGGACAAAGAACCAGGCTGCCAGCCCCAGGCCCCCTGGACTCTTCCCTTCACCACAGACCTGAGCTGAGATGGCAAGTGTCCATATTGCTGCTCCACCCACTGTGCACTTTTGACCTTCTGCTTTCTCCACCCACTGTGCTTCAGCCCCTCAGTTTTCATCTTGCACATACCCACCTTGAGTCTGTTTGTGTTCTTGTGGGTTCCGTGTGTTTCTTGGAGACAACAGATACTTAGCTTACATTTTTTCATCTATTCAGCCAGCCTATGTCTTTTGAGTGAAATATTGAAACTTTTCACAATTATTGATAGTATTAATACATTGGATGCTGTTCTGTTCGTTGTGGTGAGTAGCACCTTATTGCTTTGTTTTGCCTCTTGGGCCACTATTTCATACCAGCTATGAACTTGAGCTTCTGGGTGATCCACCTAACCAAATTCATTTGTGACCCTACAATATTTTGAAATGATAAGAAACAAAGAGATAGGGGGAAAATTCACAAGAAGTGAAGTGGGGACAGGGAAAAGTCTCCTGGTCTGGAGCTCGGCTTCCTGAAAAGTCCCAGGCAGATGACAAAGCCTCGGAGGGATAGCTCCATGATGTAGCTAGGAAAGTCATAGGCCAACCTCTGAGATTTGCATTATTGTCAGTAATTCCTTAGTGCCCCAGAGTGGTTGGTAGCTGGACCTTAGGGGATCCTAAGCAGACAGAATGCTAAAACCTCCTCCTGGCTTTCCCCTGCCCACGAGACCTGGAAGCCTCAAAGAACACGAGGGTTACATTTTCTTAAGCAGGAAGATGGGTACTTACAGTTCAAATTGGGTTGATTGAGAAGAAAAGAAGTGAGGTATTTCTTACCTACTTAAATCTGTGAACTGTGTCATGTTGTGACAACTATAATGTTGACTGCAAGTTTTTCCAAAGCATTATAACAATTGTTAAGAAAAGAAAGCTGAAATATTTTTTTTTCCTTCCCAATATAATTGGGAAGTGAAGGGGCAAGAAGAGAGATAGAGAAAGAGAGAGGAGAGAAACATGGAAAAACAAACACTACAATCAGTAGCAGATGCCTATAGATTGTGATTTCAGGAAAAGCATAAAGACACTAAGCACTGTTCTTCTCTATTGATGCCTAGAATCGCATTATTAACAAATAGGCCAGATTCTTGGCCATGACGCCCTCCTTGTACATTTCTTTTAATGTGTAAACACCTCTGAGAACAACCAAGAAGAATTATGTTCACTTTTCTCTGTGACAAGAGGGCTAGACCTCAATGAAACAAAATAGCTTTGGCGTTTGGGGTTCCTGAAATTGGTAAACACAGAACAGAACAAGGCCAGAGAACCCAAAGGCTAAACAAAAACTGTGCCATTTTGTGATTTTGCTTGATGATGTGGTTTTGCTTGTTGAACTCACAAAGGCTGAAGTGGCTTTATCTCTCTGGATAGTCAAGCGCACTTTCAAAAGGCACATTCTGAAAGGGAGAAGGGAGGCAGTCAGACATAAGAAACATAATACTATTGATGCATATTTTTGAAACATTTTAAATCTCTTACATTCACATACACACATGAACCCTCACAGTCTCTTGGGGAATGCTGTAACTTTTACGGTCAACTTCTTGATACAATTCACCATTGCAAAGTTGTAGAATCAACTTAAATAACCATCAATTCATGGATTAAGAAAATGTGATATGTAGGTATATAGATACACACATACCATGGAGCACTATTCAGCCCTAAAAAGGAATGAAATTATTGCTTTCATAGCAACTTGGGTGGAATTAGGGACCATTAGTCTAAGTGAAGTAGCTCAAGAATGGAAAAATAAACACCACATGTCCTCTTTCATAAATGGATGCTAATAGTTGGAAACACATGGGCACAAGGAGATATAAACGTCATTAGAAATCAAGAAGGAAGACGAGGAGAAGAGGGGAGGGATAAATCTCCTACTAATGGGGTATAGGGAACACTATTTAAATGATGGGCACACTAAAAGCCCCAACTTAAGCATTCTAAAAGGTATTCATGTAACAAAACCATTTGTACCACCTTAATAGTTTGTAATTTAAAAAATAATAAAATAAAAATAAAAGGGCTTGGGAGAGTGAATTTCTCCTTTCATCTCTGTCCCACCTAAGGCCCTTCTGCCATGTGATGGCACAGCAACAAGGCTCCATCTCTGCAGCAGAGAGAACCCATGTACCAGTGCCTTGATCTTGTAGTTCCCAGCCTGGAAAACTATAAGAAATAATTTTCTATTATTTATAAGTTACCCAACCTAAGCTATTTTGTTACACCAACAAGAACAAAGCCTCAAGTTAACCAGTACCACTGCCTATTGCTAGCAGCCAAAATGCCATTGTTTACACAATGAAAGGATCATGACTAGAATGTTTGGAACAAATCTGTATCTTGAAAGAAATCTATGTCTAACCTCTTTAAATCAAATAAGGAGGAAGGTTTGAAGGGAGGTAGGTGGGCAGTAGACCTGGATGTTAAAAATTCAACATTCATAAAGCATCCTGGGAGGGGGGGAGCGTTGAGAATGTAATAGGAACACAATTTGACTTTAACCAAAAGATTATTGTGCTGAAAATTCATGCAAAAGAGCCTCTACATTTACAAAATGAGATTTGTCCCATAGCTGGCCAGTTAAGAGAAAGAAAATCTCTATAAATAAGTTTCAAGGTTTAGCTTTCTTCTTGCCAACCAACTAACTGAATCCCTAATAAGCACTCAGAGTAAGGGTGAGCATATCTCCCTTCCCCTCACCTCACACACACGGAGCAAGCCTTTCTAGCAAATGCAGCCTGAGACCAATTAGTCAGAAATACCTGAGTGGTTTCACACAATGTGACCTGGGCTCAACACTGCGATTATTTCTGGGACCTTTGCAGGTTATGCTATTTTTATACTAGTTTTCCAACAAGCTTTGCTATGTTCCCCAAGTGTAATCAATCACATTTCATTATTTTCAAGTTTTTCTTGGCATTGGGGTAACCATGTGGAATTGCACAGCCCAAACAAACACTTTGACTGTGTGGCATTTTCATTCCTCAATCTCGGCAGGCTGTGGAAAATGGGGTTCAGCGACTCCTTTCATTCACTCGTCCTGCAGCAACAGCATTCATTCATCATGTTGCTTTTCCTTTGCCACAGAAATCTTCTATTTTATTCTTCTGCACTTTATGAAACATAAGATTTTTACTGTACTGAATTTTAATGTTAATACAAAGCACTCAAGTTTGACCTTATATTATCATATTTTCTTTCTGCAAAAGAAGCATAAAATGAATTCTTATTAGGTTCACCTTAATGCTTTTAGTTCTGGAGCTTTGAGATTCTATAATGCATTAAATGTCCAAAGCTAACTGCAAAAAAGAAAACAAACCTAAGCCGATCATAAGGAACACCTTTTAAGACTACTATTAACATTTAAGACATTGTTCTTAAACCCTTTTCTTTCCCATCAGAATATATACTATGAAAGGCAAAGAGTGACCTCTCTCTGTAACTGTCAAGCTGAAAAATAGAAATTTCAAATATATGTTTCTCTAAGCAGGGGTCTAAAAATCTAGGTGCAATTTTAGAAAACATTTATAGACCTAGGAAAAATGAGTATGAAACATTTCACTAAGTGATTGAATTACTAGAGTGAGGGAGTGTTCCCAGGACCAAGGATGCATCAAAAGCAATTACAAACTATTGGTGGGCAGGGTGAGGATTGGGAAGTATATACACGTTTTCTTTATCTAATATGTCTAGTCTGCCCCATCAATGACTCCTAATTATTAGGAGTACATAATGCAAAGTTACCACTGGGATTTAAAACATGCCTAATGTATGCAAAGTGCTGTTCTAATTTCTGGAAGATGTTGGGGCAGAATTGAGCAAAATCAAGTTCCGCTTTCAAGGAGGTTGCATGGTAAGGAAAAACCAGCACAGCCGTCACCCATCCACAAAGTCAGTAAGTGCCACATAGCAAGACACACAGAGGGTTTTGCAAAGAAGGAACAGAAGATGTGAGGTGAGGGAGACACAGGGAAGGCTTTCTACATGGTGGGATTCTAAGCTGCCAATGGAAATCTGCCAGCTAAATGAGGCCATGCAGGGGTTCTATTCAGCACATGTGATATCTTTTTAAATATTTTCTATAAATTTATTGCTGACACTAAAACTTTTTAATATTACATGCAAATATCTAGAATTCTGGTTTCCCTCACAAAATCAGAAGATCTGAAAATTCTGGGTCCTCACTCAAACCTAGTAATAATTACCTAAAGTGGGAATTTGGGCTATCCCTTCAAACCAGGCCCAGCCTTACCAGTTTGCCACAGTGTCCACCACTCCCTGTTGGACCCAACCCATGGCCTGCTCCATTCTTTTCATTTATTCTGCCCTGCTCTTGTGTGAATATGGGTCCTTCAAAGACAGTCAGGATATTAACACACAGAGCTAGAGAGGGAAGACCAAGGCACAGAGGAAGAAAAGTTCAGATAATGTTCAGGGAACAAAGAGCAATCTGTTTGGTCTTAAGAGTGAGATAAATTCAAAAATATACAGTCATAGCTAGGACAGATGAAGGAGTCAGGGTAAAGAGAGTTAACTTACTTTGACCAAAATCTGAGGTCAACTAAGAATGTGAGATCAGAGAACTGTCACCATTTTGGGTAGCTTTCAGGACTAATCACAGGTGAACAGAACACAACTAGGATTCTATTGCAGACATTCAGGTAATTAAGTGACAGGAGGAATTAGAAAGAATGGCATGGACTTGGTGAATAACAAGGACATGATATAAACAGGGCCTGGGAACTGTTCCATTAGAGGAAGGAGTGAAGTAGACAGGAAGAAAAAATTTAAAAATACCTTTAAAGCTGGGGGCATGAGCTCAAATGTCTTCAGGCACAAGCATATAAAGAAATATGCTAAGTGGCAGGTATAAAATGTAAAGGATAGACTTTGATGAACTGGGGAGAGCATCTTTGAAATCAATTTATAAAATCAAACCAACCAAAAGCAATGTGCCCTTCAAATAAAACATGTTAATAAAATAGTATCAACTGGCCACAAAGCTTGAAATTGGTTAGCAGAAATGGAAAGGCATGATTATAGGTCACCCTGACAGAGATGTCTATCAGGGCAGAGTAAACAGTTACATCTGTAACTCAGGAGGGAGAGAAAGGCGTGACTTTTGATTTGAGTGTCAACAGAAAAACTATGGAAACTCAGGATTGCAGACTGTGGGTTCAGGGACTCATCCACATGCTAATAATATTTGAGTCTATGTGTAAGAAAGGAATGCCAAGGGCAGAGATAGGAAGAGAATAGATACATCCCAATCACAGGTCCTTAAAAAGCATCTGGAGACAAGAAAGAGGGGGGCTAAGAAGTGAGCGGGGAAGTGGAAAATGAACTGAGATAATATGATGTCATGAAAAATATAGGAAAAAAAATTTTCAAGGAAGGGTAGATGATCCTCAGTATGAAATTACAGGTATAAATTGCTGTCTCCTTCTTAAAGACTAATTGAATCAAAATACTTTCCTTCTAAAAGCAGTAATTCCAATGGTAGCTTTCCACAGTGTCAATTGAATGGAGTTCCATCTGTCCTCAGATCTTCATTGCTTTCTCCTTTGTCTCAGCGCAAGTTCCAATACTGCTTGGGAATAATATGTAAAATGATGGGTTTTTTGTTTTTGTTTTTATTGTTGGGGCATCATTGAGGGTACACAGAAGCAGGTTACATTGATTGCTCTTGTTAGATAAGGACCCTTTTATATTTGTGTCCCGCCTCCAAAAGATCAACCCTATCCCTTGACGCCTCACGCCCCACTTGTCCCTGCCATGAGCAGATGCAGGTGAGATAGTGTCTTCCAATACGATCTCTCAAACCCTATCCCCTGCCTTCTTTGGTGGGATCTGGAACTGTCCAGGGGAGCTGAGATTTATGGACATTACTCACCTCTCCTCAGGAAACTGGGAAATGAATAGTGAGGATGCAAAGACATCACAGTAAGTGGGAAACCTCCACTGGGTAAAAAGTAAAATGCAGAGAAATCAGGATCTATGACAGACTATCCTGAACCTCCCTCTCAAAGCTATAAATCTGGGATTGAATTTACTTTATGGTTCTAACACCATCATGAAGCCAAAATTACTCCTAAATCATCCAACTTTGCTTTAAAAATGAATAAATAATTGTTCTTCTTGCTTCGTTGAAAAAAATGAAATACCAAATAGGTACAGTGCACTATTTTTCAATTCAGAGAGCATCTATCACTCAGAACCTCAGCATGGAAATTGCAACATCTGGCCATGAATTGCTTTAATTCTCTAAGGCAGAAAGGGCGTGCGATAACTGAACTTGATCCAGCTGGCTTCAGAGCCTTTCATGAGGCCCTGATTGAAAGAATGGCAGGAGATCTTGAGATATCTTTTATTTCAATGCACTCTACAACTTTGATTTTGATATACTCAATCACCTCATCTGCTACAATCTAAATATTTATGTCCCTCCCCTAATGCATCCCAAGTTCTCACCCCAAGTATTAGAAGGTAAGGTCTTTGGGGGTGATTAGATCTTGTGGGCTCCACTCTCATGAATGAGATTAGTACTCTTACAAATAACATCCCAAAGAGTGACTTTGCCCTTCCTAAGAACAGGATGACTTGCTCACAAGTCTATGAATCAGAGAGCAAGCCCACCATAGACAACAAGTCTGTAGTGCCATGATCTCAGATTTCCAAGACCTCAGAACTGTGAGAAATAAATTTCCAATGTTTCCATGCCACCCAGTCTGTGGTATGTTGTTAGAGCAACACAAATGTATTAAGAGTCCATCCTGCACAGGGTGACCTCACTGGCTGAGCCAGGGTCCCAAATCACCTTCCTAGAAACAGACATTAAGAAAGCAGTTATCTTCCAGTTTGCCATCAACAGCCGTAGAATTCCGAAGTCCACATGGATGATGGAGGTCAGCATCAAATACCTGAGACAAAAAAGTGCCCAGCCTTCACCCAGACACCCAGAAAAGGACGAGCCCTGTGTCATGTAAGAAGTACCTTTTCTCAAGAGCAAATAATGCCTCAAACTAGAGATGCTCCGACTTAACAAAAAGTTCAAAAAGAAATTAGGTGGCAAGATGTGCTATGAAAGGTGGGGTTTCTATAGTGAACAAACAGGCAGTTGCTTCCATTCTACTGAGGCAGCCAAAGACAGAGAAGCTTGCCCTCCTGATTCCTCAGATAACATCAGACATTCCTTGAATCATAGCATCCATTATCCCTACTTCTCTCAGCAGAAACTCACCTTTCCTTCTAGGCCTGGTGCAAATCCTACCTGTTCTCTGAGGCTTTCTTACCTTTCTGACCCACCTGCACCCTGTTCCTCGTGAGTGTCTCTCCAGTTGTTGCAGACTATGCAACTTAATCGTATGTGCACTGTTGTAGATGCCGTGAGTCAAAGTCTGGTCTCCTCCACCAGACTGTGAATTCCTGGGGGACATAAGATCTCTTTGGATGTCCTCCTGTTCTCCATAGCACTAGCCCAGTGCCACGTCACTAGGCCTTTCCAAAAACCATCATTGAAAAAAGGTTATGCAGAGATATTTAGTCTGATGTAAGAGGTAGGAAAACAAAAAGTTCAAATAATTTTCTTATATAATGGAAATACATACTTACCCCCATAATACTTTGCCAAATAAGTTCATACTGCTAATTCCCATGTAGCAAGAATACCCATTCAAGGAAAAGATTTTTCCTGAAACTTCTGGGAAATCTAAGAGTCTATTAACATGTAACATGCAATTTACTTCTTTTTTCCTTCATCACCAAAATTGCCAAAGTTGCCATTATGTACATTTCAACCAGATGCTATTTATCATACCAGATCATCTGTTGTTCTAAATAGGCTGAAGATTTGCAGCTAGCCTGCCCTCTTTCTTCCCTTCCACTCTTCCTAACTTCCATACAACAATGCAAGGTAGTATTCTAGATTCTCAGAATACTGTGCTGAATAGGACAAAAACCCTGTCTTATAAAGCTGGCTGACATTCTCATGGCCAAGTAAATAATATGTGTATGAAAAAAAGCGATAATTATCAGGTAGTGATCACTACTATGGAAAAAAAATAAACTAGGAAAAGGAGCTAAAGAGAAATGGTAAGTGAAGAAACAGAATGATCAAGGGAGGTCTGAAGAGGTGACATTGAAATGGAAATATTACAAAAGGAGGAAGCAAGCAATGCTCAAGTAAAGAGCACCTGGTCAGAGAGAAGTCAGTTCAAAGGCCCTGGAGAGAGTTCTAGTTTGGAGCTTTCAAGGAACATGAGGCCAGTGTGTTTACAGCAGAATGAGCAAGTGGGGGAGTAGTGAAAGACAAAATGGATGAGGTTGGCAGGACTCAGATTTATATAACTGGGATAAAAAGAGGGGGAAAAATCCTCCTTAAAGTAGCAAAGAAAAATCAAAAGTGATTCTTGGAAATGGTCTCTATTCAATTCACCCCTAAGCCCATACGTGTGTTTTTATGGTTTGTGAATTTGTTAAATCTTCTCCAACAGAAAAAATCTGAAGAGAACTGAATTCTTCATAGCCGAGTCTCTTCCTTATGATTTAATATGGAAAAATTGATAGTAAATCTACTGTGTAGCACCAAGCCAGATAATTCCAGGCAACAGGAAACCTGGAAGACTAAGTTATTCTTCATTGGTTGTTGACATGTTTGGATGAAATGATTTCTGCTTTCTACTTCTCTTTCTGTCAGGCAAACAATAGTCATTTAGTCATGTGACAATTCGCCCTTTATATATAAGGGGTCAGGGTGAGAGGAGAAACATGAATTATCCATCTGTCACTGTTTATGCAGAGTTGTATAATAAAATCCACCCCTTTTTATTCACATTATATTCACTTTAGCATTGAGTTGAAATGTTACAGAATGCGAGATTAAAACACCACGAAGGACGCCAATTAATTGATGCCAATTTAGGAGTCTTTATTAGGTTGCTCCTCTACGTGGATACAGAGGGAACAGTACTGGCCATGAGAAGGGAAGGGTTTATGTAGGGTAAATTATCTATACTATCAGGGGCTACGTGCGGTTTGGCAAGAGAGCAACCTACCGACTTTTACAGAAACAGAAGTGGTCTATGGCACTTGCGGTTACATAGCAGATTATACAAGAAGGAAAATGACAATTATACAAGAGGAAAACAGAACAATTATACAATATAACAATTTTAAACTGGACACTGAGTTAACCAGTTAGCCGGTTACAATAGCGCTAGTGAGACGGCCGGCAGACGGCCGGCTTCCCGTTGCTCGTTTCCTCAGTTTCCCATTTCTAATTTTTAACTTTCCTTACTTTCTTATGGCGGTAAAATAGAGTCAATTAAGCTGGGGGGGGTCCCTTCACTTCAGAAATACCAGAATAAGATTAATAATTATTAATAATATTATTAGTAATATTATTCCACAGGCAATGTTTGCATATCAGTGACCTACACACAATTTAAAATCACTGATTGATTTTACAGGGTCCTCAGAAATCCAAGGATTTCAAATTGACCTTCCTAAACCCGCCAGGGCAAGCCAATTTGTTCCGAACCAATCCCCAGTTCAAGAAAAGCAGGGTTTTTTGGAATGTGTTTAATATATGTGAAGAAAGGATTAAGCAATTCAGTTTAAAATTTTTTAAGCATAGATAATCAATTCTCCTCATTTCACAGATAAGGGAAACAGAGGCCAATGCGAAGGAATTTCATCTACAGTTAGTGACAAATTCCTAAGATCTGAATTCAGCCCTTGACAACATCCATGTCCTCGTTTATTTATTTATTCACCAAACATTTTGAGCATTCAACTCCCTCAGGCATCACATTCAGCACGAGAATATGGTAGAATCTTGGTCTTGGAGTATCAGCCTATACAATACAATGAGCAGATAAGTAAATAAAAGGTCATTCAAAAAATTATAATTCATATGATAAGAGGTATTAAGGAAGTGAGTGCAAAATACCAAAGATGTCCCAAACATGATTTACCTGAAAACCTCCCAGAGCAGGTGACATTTAGCAGGTCTTCTTAGTCACTTCTGTTTCTTAAATTTGTCTCATTTTCATGTAAGTACTGACGGGGATCACTTTGTGTAAGAAAATTAATTGTTCTTCAAAGTGGTAGTATTCTTATCTACATATTTTTAGACATTTTCTACGCTCTTTGAATGAGATTCCAGAATCTACACCCCACTTGGCTCTATTAAAATATTTTATATCTCTTTTCATTCACTAAATGTAATAGCATTTCTTTGAACTTTAATTAATTCAGTGATCTTTGATCAATCTATCTCTTTCATAAAGTATTGATGATATGAGAGTCTTAGTTCATTTTGTGCAGTTTTCCAGGAACACCTAAGGCTGGATAATTTGTAAAGAAAAGAGGTTATTTGGCTCGTGTTTCTGCAGGCTATACAAAAAGCCAGGTTCCCATATCTGCTTCTGTTAAGGGCCTCAGAAAGCTTCCAATCATGGAGGAAGGGAAAGGGGATCAGTATGACATGATGAGAGGAAGGAAGCAAGGGAGAAGTGGAGAGAAGGTGCCAGGCTCTTAATAATCGGTCCTCACAGGAACTAAAAGAGCAACAAGAACTCAGTCATTCCCATGAGGATGGCACCACACACTCATGAAGGATCCACTCCCACAACCCACACACCAAACCCACCTTCAACTCTAGGTATCCAATTTTCAAATTTCAACATGAGATTTGGAGGTAACAAATATCCAAATTCTATCAGTCTGTTCTTTGGAGGAAAAACTTACCAAGAACATATATCCTTATGAAATATATTCTTCACTCATTTTGTTCTTTCTTCTACCTAAAACTCACAAGCCATATAAATCCTAAGACAGAAAAAAATGAATCAAAAGTCCTTATGTTCACGCCATTTGTATTTGGTTCCTCAGGTTATGATGAAAGTGGTGGGAGCCCCATCTTTTCACGATATGCACCCAGACAGTCAATCCTACATAAATCTCTTCATTAGATGTTTTCAAAATATTTTCTCTACCTGAAACCCAAAGGCCTTCTAAGAGATTAAAAGAAACTTAAAAGTAACAAAGAGAAACAAAGAAGTAGAAGATGAGCTTCCCAAGTGGGCTAAATTAAAGCTTTTGGAGTTGAAGTTTACATTGCATAGTTTTACAGATTTTGTTGTGGAAATGTGTTTGTTGTTTAGAGTTTCATTTTGCTATGTTGCTCCATAGTAAGAAAAGTCACACCATTTGCAAAACTGAGAAACTTATTAGGAACCCGCAGTGTTTGCCTGCTTTGATTTTCACACAGTGGAGGCAACGTGAAATGAAGGATAACACTGCAGAAGGAAATGTGAAACACTTGCAGAAATTCACAGCTGGAGACGGCAACACCTAGGCTGTGAGGAAAGCGTCTTCCAACTTAGCAACCTTCTTCACAAACAAAGGTAATTTTAAAGTTTGGTTTTGTCAGAAAAAAAATTGCACCTATTGTTAAAGTCCTAATTGTGGGTGGGAACTATATAATGTAGTCAAGAAAATTGCTGTGGATAATACCAAGAGATATTTTATATTCATTTTTTTAATCAATCCAGTTTACTTCAAAGGGACTTTATACCATCCAGTGGTTTTAAAACACTAAGAATTTCCCCTGGTCCACTGGGTTGAAGTGAGAAAAGGCTGAACTAAGTCAAAAATGGGGTGGGGAGTTATTTAATTCTTTATCAGGCATCTTTGCCACAATTTTTATTTTTATTTTTCAATCGGCATTTTATTTTATTTTTTTTTATTGCTAGGATTTTTTTGAGGGTACAAAGAGCCAGGTTACATTGATGGCATTTGTTAGGTAAAGTCCCTCTTGTAATTGTGTCCCACCCCCCAAAATTGTGTTCATTGTGACACACCATGAACCCCCACCCCTACCCCTTCCCTCTCTTTGCTCTCCCCTGTCATTATTTTTAACGGGACCCGAGGAAAACCCAGCTCAAAAATCGCATCAAAAATTAATTAGATAAATAAGCTTCTTTGGAAAATGTAAATTGGAGGAAATCAATTAGATAGAACTTTTGAGATGTACCATAGAGAACTATAGTTGCAAGCTGAAGAGAGAAGCCAATGGATAACCAATGAATTAAACTGATAATTAAAGGAAAAATATTCTTAGAATAATATATTTACTTTCTCATTAAAAAAAAAAAAAAACCTCTCTAACATGAGTCTGTCCAAATGACTGAAGCTAAGATAATGGCTGGGGAGAAGTCAACAAATGAACATTCTGAATTTCCTAATCATACTTATCTGTTCCACTGGGTTACAAAGTTTCCAATAAGAGGAACATATGTTCACAAGTGACAAATCCATATTTTTTGGCAAAGAAAAACTGCTTATCCTCCCGCCTCCTTTGGCTATTTCAGCCTCAGAATTTAAGATTGATATATCTTTCAAAGTGTCAAACTGATTCTTACATAATTCTTTTGTAGACCCCGATGCCTCCCTGATAAATGTTCTTGTTAACAAAACTTTGACAAAGTCTGCAAGTTCTTCTACATTATTTTAGATAAATAATAGTAATATTTGAATAAATTTTCTCCGCTAAAAATTTCAAATGTCATAGAAATGCCTGAAGATTTCTTTGATCATTAGCCCCAAGCCTGGCTCCTCCCACTTCCTACTCTTTGGTATTAACAAAACTTTGACAAAGTCTGCAAGTTCATCTACATTTTTCTAGATAAATAATAGTAATATTTAAATAAATTTCCTCTGCTAAAAGTTTCAAATGTCATATAAATGCCTGAAGATTCTTTTGATCATTAGTCCCAAGCCTGGCTTTTCCCACTTCCTATTCTTTGGTATGAATTCTCCACTCCCTGTCTCTAGAATATACACATTCTAACACATACATTTTGTGGTGTTTGTGTTTCACAAATGGGGTGATATTATACATACCTTTCTGAATTTTATTATTGCTCACTGATCAATGGGACATGAAATTCGTCCATGTTAGTACAAACAGACTTGCCTCATTCTTTTTGATCAGAATCATAGTATTCCTTAGGAATTTTACCACAGGATGTATTTTCCTACTCTTCATTGAGTGATTTTTAAGTATTTTCTTTTATTAAAAAGTCTTGAATTAGCATCTTTTCCCATGTCTCATTGGGCATACCTCAAAGGTTTTTTTCCAAGGTATGACAGACAAAAGAATGTCTCAAGCTCTTTCATTTCAATGCTAAAATAGTAAAGGAATAAAGAATAACATAAAATGCATCTGTCAGAATAAGAGAAATAAAATTAGAACTTTCAAAAAAAGTCACAGCTTTCTGGCTTGGAGAAGATTCTTACAAGTCAGAGTTTCTTGAGTTCAAGTCCTAGTACCAGATTCAAATTGATAATAAACCTAAGTCAACATCAACATGAATGGCAACATCAACATGAATGGCCAAAGAAATAATATATAGCTGGTGGAGAAAAGACTGAGGCAGGTCTAGATGTATCAAGCATAGAAGAGTATGACTTTGTTTATTATTATTATTTTTTTAATTTCAGAGTGGTGGGAAGGGAGGGGTATAAGTGTTTTGTTACATGAATTGCTTTTTGTGCCTCTTGAGTCTGGAGTGTGCCCATCAACCAGATAGAGTTCATTATACCCAGAGATAGGGTATCACTCTACCCATCCACTCTTCCCCCGACCTCTTGATTTCTGTTAAGTTTTACTTCCATCTGTGCACATGAGTGCTGATCTGTTAGTTCCAATTTAATAGGGAGTACGTGTGGTGTTTGTTTTTCCATTCTTTAGATACTTCATGTAGGATAATGCTCTCAGGTTCATCTCAGTTGTCACAAAAGAGATTAAGTCATCTTTTTCATTACTGAGTAGTATTCCATGGTGTGTTTGTGTGTGTATATGTATGTACTTATATGTCTCGCATTTCATTAATCTACTCACAAATTGATGGATCCTCAGGTTGACACTACATATTGGCCATGGTAGGAAGTAACATACAGTAATTGAATAGCTAGCAAAGATCTACAACACACAGCTGACTGAAATGTACATCATTATTGAAAAATCATACCATAGGGTGGAGGTCTTGGTGTGTGACACACCTTTTGGGGGCAAGACACAATTAAAAGAGGGACTTTACCTAACAAATGCAATAAGTGGAACCTAGTTTCTTGTTCCCTCAATGAATCCCCAGCAATAAAAAAAAAAAAACATACAATAGAACTCAGTTTTCGTGATAAATAATGGCATCCATAATTAAAACAATATAAAAGATTGCCTCTTTAGCTGTTAGAATTCTAATATTAGTTTATACAACTGGCCTAAGAAAGTTCCCTGAATGGCATTATGTCTAACATTTATTGATTAACTAATATATGCTGGGAACCTTAATAGTAGTTATTGGACAGAGAAGAAAAAAAAATAAGGTACAAATCTCAGTCTACAATCTTAGGCTTTATTAAGTGGCTAGAACATGTTCACTAATTATTAGATACAATGAACAAGAATAGTTACTTTTCTTTTATTTATTTATTTATTTTTATTTTATTTTACTTTTTTGCAGTTTCTGGCCAGAGCTGGGTTTGAACCCACCATCTCTGGCATGTGGGGCCAGCACCCTACTCATTTGAGCCACAGGCACTGCCCTAGAATGGTTACTTTTCAACTTTTCTCATGCTACCTTGACCATGACCTCTGGTCCCTGGACCACCTGCAGCTTTTGACATTTTTTTTTGTTTAACTTCATGAGGCAGCTCCTCATTAATTCCATAAATAACATCTGCCAGCCCCACAATGTAGTCACTTGGCTCCTCACAGAAGCTGCCCTGTGTAGGCTGTTCTCAGATACATTGGTTTGTACCTGGAATCATTGGTTTAACCCACTCTAGTCATAAAAATTATTAGCTCCTAAAAACTGAAATCAATTCCAGGTGGGCAGGGGGAGAAGAAGGGAGGGGAGAGAGGGAAGGAGGGAGAGGCATGGGGGTGCTCCCCCTTCATGGACACAATGTTAGGGTGTATGGCATACCTCTTGGGAGCAAGACACAAGTATAAGAGGGACTCTACCTAACAAATGCAAATTTCATAACCTATTTCTTTGTACCCCCAAATTAAATTTGAAAAAACTATCTGCTTCAACATAACCATAATCCAGAGTAGACTGAATCATGACCATAAGTTGCAAAATACAATCACCTGAATTAAACTGATTATTTCTGTTGCTGTTCATAAGGAATTCTAAAATAATTGTATATTGTCAGTTATGTGACATATGTACATATATTATATGTGTACATCCATTATACATGTATAATTTATACATGCATTTATAAACACATATATTAAAATATACAGTTTATGTTGTCAGACTTCCTGGGTGCTTATTAGCACATGAAGGAAAAAGCAATTTGTGGTGTTCTTTGTCTGTGTGGTCTGCATTTGTTAGCCTCCTCCTTACATATGTACAGCCCCAAAACATTTTTCCTATTTAGTTCCACTGAATTACCAAGTAGAAAAAGTGGAAAAAATAGTACAATTACACTTCCTTGTTCCTTCTCTTTTCCAGGTTCAGCCTCTAAGACCTGTTCTGACTCTCTTTACCACAAATAAAGACACAACTGTCTAAAGTAGTCGCTGGAAAGTCTACTAAGAGTTAATAAAATGGCCATTTTGGAAGCATATTCTTTTACTCTCTGATTCTTTGACCAAACACAGAATTCAGAGGCAAGCCAAATAAAAAGTGAGAGAAAAATCAACACATCTCGACATTGAAATCTACTGAAAAAGTGAGAAATCTTTGAATGTGTGCTCTAAAATTAGATCTGGCATTGAATGCCTTTACTTTCTCAAGTGTGGATACTTTGACCAAGTTTTTCTTATGCTGAATAATTCAACATGAAGGCCACCTTATTGAAAAGGTCATGGCACATTATCTGCAGTTGCTATTACTAGAGAGACTCTTGTAAATGATGATCAGCAGAATCATTTAATCCATGAGAAAAATTAAACGAAACTACACTTCCTTGGAATGTTGAGATTAGGTCACCGAATACTGAAGTGGATTCATAGAGATCATCTTCAAAGTGTAGTCCTTGGACAACCCTCATCAGCATTAATTGGACACCTGTTATAAATATAGGTGAACTTAGCCCAGACCTACTGATTCAGAAACTCTGGGAGTAGAGCCCAGCAATCTGTATTTCCAGACCCTCAAAGTAATGCTGATTTACCCCTGTATATGAGAACCACTAGTCCAGACAGTTTCATACTTTGGAGGTGAAAAAGCTGAACTAGACAAGAACCAGGTGGAAAACTAACACAGCACAAAGTAGAAGTGCTATTAGAATACTAGAGAACCCCCACCACAGGTCTCAGTACTTTATTTAGTCAAAATCTTGACAGGAGTTATATGGCATATTCAAATTAGGATAATTTTTATTTTTTTACACAGGTATTGATGAGTTATAAGGAAACCGTCAGGGGTAGAACAGAAGCCCAGAGTTATTAACAGTGGAAAAAATGAATATTTACAAGCTTAAAGGGGCAAAGGGACAAGGGGAAGAATTCATGTAGAGAAGGGAGTATACAGGCAGCCTCTACAGGCAAAGAATGGGGAGGAAGAGAAAGTGGAGAGTGAATTTGGAAAGGCAAATGGAAAATACTTGACAAAACATATGATCAAGAATGGAGGGTGGCACCTGTGGCTCAAGGAGTAGGGTGCTGGCCCCATATACTGGAGGTGGTGGGTTCAAAGCCAGCCCCAGCCAAAAACTGGAAAAAAAAAAAAAAAAGAATGGATAGCAATTACTGGGATTGACAAGAAATACCAGGAATTCATTACCCTCTTCTGTTCTCCAGCTACTTTCTTAATCAGAGGGGGAATCAAAACACCCAAACCACCTAGCAGTCAAAAAAATTAATTATATTTAATTGTTAGCTTTCTCTCAATGACTGTTCTTCCTTTATTTTTCAATAATAGAACTCCAAGATTTTAGCTATTTTAGCTGGGGATGTAGCTACTTGGAAGATAACATTGTGTATTCTCACATGCCGTTAGGTATGTAATGTCACTAACTTCTGGCCAATAGTACATATTTATTAAATACAAATGGTGTCTATAAATTCAAGAAAATATTCTTAAAGATTCTCCTCCTTCAAGGTTACTGTGAATTCAGGCAGTCTTGAATCATGAGCCATCTTGGATCACACAGCAACCTTGAGGAGGATGCGACACACAGTAGAGCAACAAACTGGAAGGAGGCTGGGTCCCTGACACCATGGAACACTAGACCAGCTGCAGGTTGACTGTCTCTCCACTTCCTAAATAGGAGAGATAAATAAACTTTTATATTCTTTAGCCAGAGTTATTTAGGGCTTTCGATTACCAGCTGAATCTAATTGTAACCAATATAGTCTCATCATACTAAATAGTAAAATCAGCAAAGGCATGTTATTGAATTAAAGGAAAGAAGCAGCACAATGCAGCATAGAAGGAAGGGCATTTGGTGAGATCTCACCTAATGTGCACAATGTGAAGGTGTTCAGCAGGACCCCTGGGTTAAGAGTTCGACTACATCTTGAACTTCACCTTAGAAATGAAAACAATATAACCTAAACATGTGTACCCTCATATCAATTTGCAATTTAAAAAAAAAATGCCACATGTGACCTTGTATGTATTATTTACAGGTAATATGTTTATTTATAAACATCCATAGACAAAGTTTGGAAATAAATACCCTAAAAGGTGATAACCATAGTTAAAACTGGAGACCTGGGGAGGAGCCAAGATGGCGGTCTGTAGCCAGCTTTCTGCAGACACTCCTGTCCAGAAGGAGAGTTAAAGGACAGAAATTTAGCAAGAAAGCCAATGGTTTGGAGCTGAGCCAAGAGACAAGGTCGAGGAACGCACATCAAC
>CAUYON010113382.1:0-79532 GCA_963573935.1 Arctocebus calabarensis
AGAGATTTCTCTCTCTCTCCCAGGAGTTTTAGTGTCTTTTGTATTCTTTTCTGTAAATAAATTCTGTCTTACCACTGATCTGTGGTCCGCGGATTTATTCTTCAAATCACTGAGACCAAGAACCTGAAATTCCGGTATCAGATTTGGCAAGCCAGCCAGGAGAGAAGACATCTGTGGTAAGTCATGGGACCACTTTATTCTATCCTGCTTTTCTCTGTAGCCATCCTATTGGAGATGGACACTTACCTCCAGCTCGCTGGGGAGAGGCTGTTGGGGAGAAAACTTTATACTTCCCCTTGGATTCTGAAAGGAAGCAAGGGGACTGTGAGAAGAATGTTGAACCTCTTTTCTGTTTATTCCTTTTCCCTGGTCGAGAGCCAAGTAAGAAGGTAGCCCTCAGATGCCCTGGGGTCCCCAGCAATGGTTCTTGACCCCAGGACTTGGGAGGGCCTTCCAAATCTCGTGCTCTCCCAGTTTCTCTTCACTTTCATGGTTCCAAATCTTGTCTGTTTCTCTCTGTGCAGATCTCTTGTAGTTCTCTTCCTCTCCTCAATAGTATCTATGCTTTGTTTGAATATAGGCAAGAATTGTGTATATAGTTAATTTTGTAAGAATGTTGGTAGATGTTTTAAGGGGGCTTTGAATGTTGTAGGTGGGTTGAGAATTGTTTTCATTGATGCTTTTATGTCCATAAAAACACAAGAGCTGACCCTGTTAAAAGTCAGCTCCAAATGAGGGGCGAAATGACCCCCCTCCTCAGTGTAACCAGAGGCCTGTAAAGAGAGGCCTGGGATGGCTCCCCTCGGAGGGAAGGGCCCTGAACCTTGGCTACCACTCAGTCTCTTGACAATAAAGTAGAGCAAGGAGAATGACCCTGGGTATTTGATTACTTCTGGTATGGGGAAGTTTAAGCAATTCTAGGTGTCTCTAAGACTTCAGCTAAGTTTAACTAATTGTGATACAAACGTTTCAAAGTGTCTCTCAACTCAACCCTGATTTGTAACTAAATTTAGTTGTTGTTGCCTTGGTAAACTTTGGGGAAAGAAAGGGAGGTTGGAAAAGCATAACATTTAACACCAAGACCTGCTCATGCCAGAGAGCCTACTTTCCTTTTTGTTATGGGGAATTTAGAAAAACTTGTACCAGTTCTATAGAGTTAAATGTGCAAACAGCGCACAGCTGAGATCAGGAGAGAAAGGAGGAAAAAGAGAGAAGGGAACAGAAAAGAATGACAGCTCTAGTAATGGCACTCCGACAAACGAGCGACTTTCAGGGGCAGAGGGAAATCAGAGGAGCTAAACACAAGTGCTTCCAATGTGGTCAGACTGGCCACCTCAGGAGAGACTGCCCCCAGCAGTACCACCAGCTGGGCAAGCCACCTGGCCCCTGTCCAGAATGCAAGGGTGACCACTGGAGGGTGACCTGTCCCCAGAGGCAAAGGCCTCCTGGGACAGTAACACCATCAGCACCCAAACTGGACTGAGGGTGTCCAGGGCAGATTCTCATGGCTCCAGCTTGTGTCATCACCCCTCAAGAACCCAGGGTTGCCTTATAGCAGAGGGCCAAGAAATAAAATTTCTTTTGGACACTGGAGCAACTTTTTCTGTACTTCTCTCTAACCCTGGTCTTTTATCTCCCAAATCCATAACTAATAGGAGTGTCTGGAAAGCTGGTTACCAAATTTTTCTCTCAGCCTTTAAGCTGCAATTGGGGTGACTTGCTGTTCTCTCATGCCTCCTTAATCATGCCTGAAAGTCCTGCTCCCCTTTTGGGGAGGGACATACTAAATAAAGCAGGAACAACCATTTGTATAAATATGAGACAAAAACCTATTCTATTACTAGGTCAAGAAACTACAGAATTAGTAAAACATACTACTTGGGCTAAATTTCAACAAATCCTTAAAAATCTCCCAACTACATTTTCACATTTAACACTGAAGGAACTTTTCCCTCCTGGAGATCTAGTCATGATCAAAACTCTTCCCTCTAATTCACCTTCCCTAACCCCAGTTTGGAAAGGCCCCTTTCCCGTTATCTTGTCTTCTTCCACAGCTGTTAAAGTTATAGGAGTCGATTCCTGGATACATCATTGGCGGGTAAAATTCTAGAACCCTCCACCTCCTACGGAGATAGATAATGAAGACAGTCAATCACAGACCACCTACACTTGTGAGCCAAAGGAAAGTTTGAAGTTATTATTTAGAAAACAGCAAGAAAAATGCTAATATGGTTTTCTTTTAGCATCACTGAATGAGTGCTTCTAACCTGACACTTTTCTACCTTTGCCTTTTACTGATTATACTAATCAGATTTATGTTTTCCAGAAATGTCATCAAGCCACACGCAATAAAGATGGTTCCAGTCCAAGACCTAATTCTATCGTGAACCCCTGAATCACTCTCCCTCCAGAGAAACCCTGACTGCCCCCCTTCTATCATCGCCCGATTCAGCAGTAAGCAGTTAGATGGAGTCTTCGCCCTTTTTCCCTAACAGCAGTTAGAGTTTCTACTCAGAGAGGGAGAATTGATACAGGACATTTGGCGCCCAGGCCAGCTCAGGGGAGCTGGCAGACCTGCCCCCTCCACCTTGGAGGTGTTGGTGCGGCGGCAGCGGGGCTGAGGAACCAGCGGGCTGTATGATAGGCAAGAGGGGGGACCTCCAACCCCCACCGGAGGCTCCAATAGCCAAAAAGGCCGGACAACTGCCATGGAGACACCTGTGCCTTGGTGTCTCCTTCACTATACATTTAGGACTAGATACTGAACCCCCATTTCCGATGCCTAGGTCAATTTCATGTGAATTGCCTAGGCCTCAATTCCATGAATGGACCCTGTCCATTCATTAATACATTCATTCACCTTGCCCCGGTGGAAGGGTCTGTATTCATTCATTTCCTGGCCAAGGAACCAATGCACCTATATATCCCGATACTAAGAACCTAAGCGCGGAGACGGGGAAAGACTGGGAGAGAAACAGAGAGCTTTTCTCTCCCCACTTGAGTTCTCTCTACCAGGAGCTTTAGTGTCTTTTGTTTTCTTTTCTGTAAATAAATTCTGTCTTACCACTGATCTGTGGTCCGCGGATTTATTCTTCAAATCACTGAGACCAAGAACCTGAAATTCCGGTATCAACTGCAATTACCATTTTTTTTTTCCTTTTTGCCCTCCTTACATACAGCAAGCCACCTGAGCTCCAGGCTAGCGCTCTTCTTTTCTTTGGGATGCCACACCCTCTCCCCGCTCTCTTTCGTCTCTTGTTCCCTCTCTTCTTCTCAGAAAGTATAACAAAGTCTATACTTTTATATCCTGGTCTTGTTTCATCCAATGAGTATCAGTTTTTTTCTACTTCTCTTTTTTTACTTCTCTTGGTCATTTAGTGCTGCGTCTAGGTTACTAATTTACATTTTAACAGTGGCCAATCTACTCCTCAGCTTTCTATTTTTTACGTTTCCATAGTGGTTTTTTTTTTAATTTCCAAGATTATCAAGCTGATTTTTTTTTTATCATGGTAAAATACACACAGCGTAAAATTTATTTTAGCTCTTTCTAAGTGTACAGCTCAGGGGCATTAAGTACATTCACATTGCTGGGCAACCATCACCATGTCCCTCTCCAGAACTATCCTTACAGATTGAAACTGCACCCTTTAAACACTAACTCCCCACTTCCCCCTCTAGAAACCACCATTCTACTGTCTATGAATTTGACCACTCTGGGTACAGAGAAGGAATTGCACAGTCCTTTGGTGACTGAAGTTTTCTACAGAGCATAATGTCTTCAACTTCCTGAATAGGGCAGGATTGTCCTCCTTTTCAAGGCTGAATCATCCCATTGTGTGGATATATCTGTTCATCTGTCAAAGGATACTGGCACCATTTCTATTTTTTGCTGTTGACACTGACATAAACATGGGTGTATCAGGTCCATTCTCAGGGTGGCGATATCTTCTCCTTTCTGAGAATATTAATAGTAATTAAATGTATTTAAAGTCTCCTTCCACTTGCTTTTTAAACTTTGCTCTCTGATATAAGTTCCTTTTTTGACTTTGGTGTCTTTCTCATGGTGCTGGCGTCCCTCAAATGTTGGATTCTGGAATTTTACAAAGCTCCTCTTGTGGGAAGGGGGAGGGCATGCAGCTGTCTGGTTTTGCTGAGTGTCATCATCAGCCACCCTAGGCTGGGTGGGCTCTGACTCTGACCTGACAGCTGTTCCCTCTAGAAATGCCACTCCCCTTGTTAGTTATCTGACCGGGGAGCCGCCCCTCCCACTCTCTGACCCGACAGCTGTTCCCTCTTGAAATGCCACTCCCCTTGTTAGTTACCTGACCGGGGAGCCGCCCCTCCCATTGATCTCCCCACTGGGGGCTTTGCCCTCTTCTCATCACCATCTCCAGGCTTGCCCTCCTTACATCCTTTCCCGACTTTTTCAGCCCTGCCCTCCTACAGACGATTTTCGACTGCAGTTTCCCCCACTCAATCTAAGGGCTTTCTCATAATTTCTATCCGTCAACACATCTCTTCTTTCTTCCCAGCATAGTTATGGGAACTTCTTACAATAATTATTTCCATCACTTCTCAGAAGTTAGGGCAGGAGGGGAAGGCTGCTGCGAGTACGTCACCTGCCCTCTTGAACCGGCTATCTAGTTACTTTTCAAAGTTCTTTATTACCAAATCATGAGCTCGAATCAACAGCCTGTTACCTTAGGGAAGATCATAAAACAGAGCATCGGTAGGATCAGGACATTCATGCATTTGTCTGTGTTAAGTAAACAGGAATCTTTTGGTGGCCAAATATTTTGACAAAAGCTTTGCAATTTTCTTCTTGTGCTCTCCCTAAGGAATAGCTTTTCTTCAGTCCACAGAGTCTGCAGATAATGGTTGCTTTAAAAATATGAATATTCCTTTGAGTAATATGAGTTTGTCCTGACCCATCCCCTGGGGGCAAGCAGGCTGCTTTTCGTGTACAGACACAGCTGGAAGGAGAAATTTTTCTTGGCTCAGCAACCAATACAAGAATTTCTGGTAGGTCCAGGAACCACACCTGGTGGGACAAGTCCTAGGTAATTCCACTTAGGATCGAGGCTGAGACGCTGGAGATGGGGACAGAGGTGAGTAGTACATAGAAGGAAAATCTTTGTTCTATTGTTTTATGTTCGATGACGGAGGTCCCATGAATTAAGCTCTCTAAAGACCCTCGTAAGGGAAAAGTTTATTCACGTGTGCAATGCGCCTCCCAGCCTGAGTGTTCAGTAATGACCAACTCAAAGGGCCAGTTAGAATCTGGGCCTCGTATACCTCGCTTTCTAGAGGATGGGGGATAAAAGGCTCCTATGGTAGGTTGAGAACCGTTGCTCTAGAATCATCCGTTGGGCGTGACTTTAGTGGAAACCACTGCAAAGCCTGGGTTTTGCATCTAAGATGACAGGAGGTGTCACCCTCAGATGCTGACAAGAGAAGACCATGAGGAATTGGGCCACTGGGGATCCTTCTCCATCCTGGGGAAAACCCTGGGCTTCCACAGCCTGTGAAATACGAGGGTTGAACCAAGTTTACCTGGAAGTCCATGAGACAAGGCAGCTGCTGTTGAGAAGGTGACGAGGAAACAACACTCCAGACCCTGGGGTTGTGGACTTTGATCTAGAAGGAGGCCTAGAAGGGGGGACTCAGAGCCACTTTCTGTGTCCCAGTCTTCCCGGGAACCTACTCCTCCAGGGCAACCATCCTGTTTCCAAATACCTTTAAAATGTCCTGGAAAGGCGTATTCCCCATCTAACCCATATGTGCCAGGCTGATAATCTAACTCTTCTTAGCACCACTTAGGACAAAAGCCCCTGGTCAGACCAAGTTTCAATGTGGAAAGACAAAAAAGGTTCTGGAGCTGTATGGTGGCACATCAGGTTCTCAGACAGCTTTTTGGAGGTACAATTGACATATAACAAACTGCACATAGTTTGAAACATATAATTTAGCATAGGTATGTACGGTCTACACCTAGGGAATCATCACCGCAATCAAAATGTGAACAAATCCCTCGGCCCCCAGAATGCCCTCATTCCTTTTGGTAATTTCTCCCTTTTAAATGTGCGCTTCCCTGGCCTTGAGTAGTTTTCTCACATGAAGGCTCTGAGAAGTTCTCTACTGAATTCTTGAATGAGGCCCTGTGAAGGCCTCCAGAGTGCTTCTTACTGCTGTCTCCTCTCCCGTTCTGCCTTGGTCATCCCGGCTCTTAAGTCCATCTCTTCAATTGGGAAAATCTCCTGGGCTGTGCCGGATAGAATCAGGTATATCCACCCAAATAAACTTGCCCCGCCAGGCAGGGTCAGGTTCAAGGCCTGCCCAGGAAGGATCAGATTCAGGTCCCTCCCAGGAAATAGGAAAGCCACCAATTGCTGCCCTCCCTGACCCTTTAAATCCCCCTCTGCCATAACCCACGTACTGAATTCCTTTCTTGATGTCACCCCACCTGCATCCAGGTGGAAATAAAGACCACGTGATTTCTACAGAACAGGGATTCGTTTTCCTTTGTTTCACGCCTTGGAATAATCCTTCTTTCTTGGGTCCAGAACCTTTCACTGCCTTGGTGCTGTGAACTGAATGTTTTGTTCCCTAAAATTCAAGTGTCAACTCTGACCCCCAATGTGATGGTATCTGGGGATGAGGACTTCCAGGAGTGATATGAGGTAGAGCCCTCGTGGTGGGGGATTAGCTGAGAGCCCTTGCTGCCTCTCTGCTCCCTACCACGTGAGGACACAGTGAGAATCAGCCTTCTGACAACCAGGAAGACCCTGCTGACACCCTGATCTCGGACTTCCAGCCTTCAAAACCAAAGAAATCAATTTCTATCACTCTCGTCACCGGTCTATGGCATTCTATGACGGCAGCTCAAATGAAGGCATTTGGTTCCCCCTCCTTGTTCTGCAACCTGGAAATCCAAGTTTCCATTCATATCGATGGAATTAAAAGTGGGGCAATTCCACAATATATACGTATTTGAAAATATGGTGTTGTATACCAGAAATATGTACAAAAAAATTTAAAAGGAAAAAGAGAAAATATTGAAGAAAGACAAGAGGCGGAGAGGGAGGTGAGGGAGCAACTCCATGGCTTCAGGAGATGATGCTGGAGAGATGCCGTTGTCACTTCATGTACGTCGCACGCCAAGCTGCTGCCGAGGTTCTGTTATCTGCATCTCACCTGCAAGGACGAGGAGACCCAGAGGGATAAAGGAATTTGCCCAAGGTGACAGCATGTCCGGGGTTCAGAGCCCCGGCCCCTTGCAAGCTAGCAGGAGGGACAGTGCAGTGAGACCCAAGGTGGGCAGCAGTCTGGGAGCCTGAACCAAGGCAGCCTGTGGGTGGAGAAAGGGAGATGCCTGGAGGGAAGACGGGTTCGGACACCAAGGTGTTATTTGTGGGAGAGAGACAGAAAAGGGAGTTGAAAAGAAAGCTTCTCAGAAGGTGCCACTCTCTGAAGTGCGGAGCAGGGAGGAGGCAGGGAAAGGTGATGGGGGTGTGCTGGCTTCACATCCCCAGGGTCATCTGGAAAGAGGTACCCAGGAGGTGATCAGGCTCAGGGTAGGGGCCCAGCTGGGCACCATCTACGCCCAGCTGTTAGTAGCTGCCACGGGATAGCTCAGACTCTGAGGGAGATCCGGACAAGATGATTGGCTCTGGCTTTGGAACCAGGGACGGGAGGCAGAATTAGGGTTTGGGCCTCAAGACGAGCCATCCTCTCTTTCTTATGCCTGATCACAGGAACTCCTGAGAACAACTTACAACTAAGAACAACTGACCACATGCACCTTGACCAGTCCATCACGCTCTGAGGCTGGATGTGCCCCACACCCCCCAACAGCAGCAAAGTAAGATGAAGAGTCAGACTTCAGAGTCAGACAGACCCGGTGTGAATCATGGTTCCATGTGTGCCAGTTGTGTGACCTTGTGTAGATCACTTAATTTCTCTAAGCTTTCCTTTGCTAAATTTAAAACCATGCAGCTAAGAATGCCTGCGTTGTGGCACGTATATGAATTTTTAATGAAAAACGTACAGAAAGCACCACACAGACAACGTAGCAAATAGTCAGGAACTGATAGCTCCTCCGGCCACCACCACATCCTCTTCAGAGCCCATCTGATGTCACTTAGGCCTTGCAACATTTCCCTGTAGACCTTCCCTAATTCCTTCGTTTATGCTGATGGGAAGCAGGAAGGCCACAGAGAGGGTTAGCATGTTTCGTGGGACAGCTCCGAGTTCTAGCACAGACTCTGACACTTGCTGGCTCCATGATTCCAAGCAAGTCACCCAACCTGTGTGAGCCTTAATTTCCTCTCCTATAAATGAGAGTATTAACTTCATAGAACTGTTCTAAGAATCGAACGAGATCCCAGACGTAAAACCACGGAGTCTGGCATATAACAGGTGTTCAATAAATTTTAGTTCCTATTACTTTGGGCTTGCTTTCTATTATTTGTCCCACTGAGACAAAGTCAGCAGTTATCCCCCACCCCACCCTCAAATCTTAAAGTCCAAAGCACTATCCATCCCCTTCTAATGGAATGATCATAGTCTGCCTCCCGTGACCTTTGTTTCTGAGAAAATCCTGTCTGCCCTCTAGACAGGGAGCTTGCTGGAGGGGGGTGAAGGGTGGGTGGGCAGAGACCTACTTCTGTCTTCCCCGGACCGCCAGGCTCACATTAGGTACATAGTAAATGTGCACGGAATAAAGGTATCAGTGAATGACACTGCAGATACATCAGAAGCTGTGGGTGAAAGAAAATTAATTTGCAGATGGAATTATTACACTGTGTACCCAATCTTGCAAAACAATGAGGCATAGCTTGTAGGAGTTTCAGACACTTTTTCAGAAACTTAATTGCTAGTTAATTTTCCTGCAAAACACAATAACCTCTATAAGCAAAAGAAAATAAGACACAGCTCTGAAAACCTCATTAGGCTCTGCCTGAAAGTACAGCAGTTTCTTTGGGTTAGAAACCTGGGGATGCAAGTGTCCGAAATCGGCGCTGTCTTGGTGGAGGTGAAGGGAGTCTTTATTCTGCCCCCGCCACTCCTCATCAGGAGGGCATGGCTGCCACCTTTGACTATAACAGTGACGGTGAGCCATCCACAGTCTCTCTTCTCTTGTGATCAGGGCTTAGTCTATGACCAGGATGGAGGCTCCGTCTGTGACTGGTAAGGACTCAGTCTGTAACTACAGTAAGGGCTCGATCTGTCACCACGATCAGGAAACAGTCGGAGGCCAAGATCCATGCATAGCTACAGCTATGGTCTCTCACACCCACGCAGACACACAAAGACACACAGAGTTAGAACTGAAATTAGAGACGGACCACTGGAACAAATATGACACAGACTGCAGAGTTGTCTGCTGCAAGGCTCAAGGAATAATTGCCGAATTGAATTAAATAAGTTTCAGGTGCATCCTCCACGTTCCAAGGTGAGGCAGGACACGGGTAGAAGAGAAAGAATGGGAAGAATGTGTCGTCATCCCTGGTGAGTAAGGGCCCAGAGCTCAGGGGTACCAGGCAGAGTTAAATCTTGCCCTGACCCATTTAAGAAGCTCTTGGCCAGGAAATTAGAATTGTCACCTTCAGCTGCATGGTAACCCACATAGAGATCAGAGAGCCCCAGACGGCCTGCCTGGAGACGTGTGCCCTCTGGCCAGATTCTGTCACGCCCAGTAACTGTCGCCTCCTTGGGTATCATGCTAAGTGGGTCAGCATTTGCCCGCCACTCTGCTGATTAATAGTGTGTAAAGTGGCGGCTGGGGCACTTGACTCAACCTTGGAAAATTCCACTGACCAGCAATGAGCTCACCCCATGAGCAGCAGTGAAGCCATGAGAGTGTTCAATCCCCATGGCTACTTTCTTGGGTGCCCATGAACTCTTGGCATCAGCATGACCTTTGCTTGGTCTCCCTTCTCTGTTTCCTCCAGTGTCCCACCATGAAGGACACCTTGAAATGAGGGATGAGATGTAATGAAGCTAGATACAAAATTAATCAAATGTGACAGAAGAATTGGTGTGGAATGTGGTCCTGTCAGCATATTATTCACCTCCTGGGAGTGGAGTTCTTTGTTTACTCTCTGCAGCATTTGTGAAGGACTCTGGCAAGGAGCAACACCAGGGATTATTTTTCAACATGAGGACTATTGACAAAACAATCACCAGGGAGGATAGGTTTGATATTTAAATGCACTGAGATTTTGAAATGTTGATTTTTCTTGTTTTGACTTAGTTATAAGAAGTATTTAAAGCCAGGGTCCTCAAACTATGGCCTGCGGGCCACAATGTGAATTGTATTTGTTCCTGTTTTGTTTTTTACTTCAAAATATGATATGATATGTGCAGTTTGCATAGGAATTTATTCATAGTTTTTTTTTTAAACTATAGTCCAGCCCGCTAACGGTCTGAGGGACAGTGAATTGGCCCCCTGTTTAAAAAGTTGAGGATGCCTGATCTGAAGACTTCAAAGAACTTGATTGCCGTGTGTTAGAGCAGAAGCCCTTCATGTATTTGTGCATTCATTCATTCGTTCGTTCATTTCACGTGATTTGCTAAGCATCCACTCTGTGCCTGACCTTGGACTAGACACAGAAGCAAGCCAGCCGCAATGGTGGTAGTTGCCCCAGTAGAAGCAGCATTTGCTGTTATTGCTGTCATCAGCTACCATTAATTGAAGATTCACCATGTGCCACTTTGGGCCAAGTCCATTGTAAGCATCATCTTATCAAATGCTCACATAACCTATGAAGTAGCTACTATTCATGGTCCAGATGAAGAAAGTGAGTCAATTAAGCAATTAAGTTAACTTGCACAAAGTCAAGCAAGTGGGAGATCATGGCACGTGACCATTCAGATCTTCCTTCCTCAAAATGTGAATATTGAATGACTAACAGATTCAAAAATAGGTTGGGATTTATGTATCCCTCAGGCTGTGCCTGAACAAGACCAACCCTGACACTGCCCTGGTCCTTTCTGACCCCAACCCTGGATCTGCAACCTTTTCTTCAATCCTTCAATAGCCCTCACCTTGCGTCAGTGGGTTTCGTGTTGCTTACATTAACCAGAATCAGCTTCTGTTGATTACACCCAAAGAACCCTAATTGGTGCACGAAGTGAACTCCCCCTGATAGGAGCGTAAGAGGGTAGAAGCTGCACAAGCATGTGCAGCTTTGTGGTGGGCTACAAAGAAGGGATTCATGTGTGAAATGATGTGACATCATACTCTCCAAAGATGGCTGCAGCAATGTCTGTTATCCCTCCCCCTCTTCTATCTAGACCTTGCCACTCCCCCATTGAATGGTGGGTCAATATCCTCTTCCCTTGAACCTGGACAGACCCTTGTGGCTGCCTTGGCCCATGGCTTCATCAGAGTGCCAGACGCTCTGTCTTGCTCCCCTGGGATGCTGACTCTGGGAACCCAGTCGCCATACTCTGTGCATGCAGACAGACCACGTGCAGAAGCCAAGTAGAGGTGCTCTGCCCAACAGCCATGCTGACAGCCAGATATCATACCATGTCAACTTCCAGATATAAGTGAAGACATCTCCAAGCAATGCCAGCCCAAAGTCACCAAGTGGCACACCCACCACCACCAGCAGCCTTTAAGTCTTCCCAGTTAAAGCTCCAGACATTACAGAGCAGAGACACACCATCCCCTGGGTCTTGTCCAAATTCCAGACCCACGGAATCTGTAAATATAATAGAAACGGTTGCATTACCCCACTAAGTTTTGCAGCAATACCAACTAGAACTCTTGGGTGTTTGTAAGAGAAGGGACATATCCAACCTGGAGACTATTATCTCAGCAACTTCCCTCAGGAACTGCTCTCCATACCCAGACAGGGGTTCTTATGGCTAATGACCTTTCCACTCTGGGGGGTTGGGGGGACAGGGCTCCAGAGACCAGAGCCTGATGTTACCTTGAGCCCAGGATCTGAAAATCTCAGTCCATGTACTCAGAAGACAACCCATTTGCTAGGAAGAAGTTTCAGGTGTCAGCTGGGAAGAAATACCTTCTGGGAAAATATCCCATTTAGAAACTAAAAGAACAAGAGAAAAATCATGAATTCCTCTGAAGGGTGCATCCTATTTGTTATTCAGGGAAGGATCATTTGTATCTAAGGGACATCAAACGCATCAGCAGAGCCTCCTTTTGGGGTCCAGGGAGAGACGGAGCAGGTGAAATAAATAGGGTATGCAAAAATGATAGCATCAGGGTGTTATCTAGAGAGAAACAAAATGTCCTGAGCCAGTTGAGAATTTCATTAAAGTAAGTCTGTGGTAAAAGTAATGCTCTGTTCTTGTCACCACTGCAATCTGGCCATCTCTGTCCTGAAAATGGAATGGTGTTCATGCCGGGGACAAGGACACTCCAGACTCTGTCTCTGTTGTATGTGTGTGTGTGTGTCCCCAGCCCCAGCTTTCTGTCATTGTGCCCTTGTTTTTGTATCGTGGCTCAGAAGACAGATTCCTGAGTCAGGATTCCTGGGTTAAAGCTCTATATGGCCTCAGAAAACTTAATCACCCTCTTTAGACTTCAGCTTTATCATCTGTTAAAAAAAGGGGGAGTTCTGCCTGTTGTCCCAGCTACTTGGGAGGCTGAAACAAGAGAATCACCTAAGTCCAGGAGTTGGAGGTTGCTGTGAGCTGTGACAGTACAGCACTCTACTGAGGTTGACAAACTGAGACTCTGTTTCTAAAAAAAAGGGGGGAGTCAAAATATTATTTACTTTTTAGGGTTGTTGTCGGATTTTATTAAACATCAGCACAGTCCTTGATACTAAGGGAATTTCCATTTTATTATTATCTTTGTTATTATTACTGCTTGCTTTTCTGGGCCTGTATAGGTATTTTGGCTGCGGGAGCCCCATGTGTCTGTGAGTACATACGTTTCTGTGTCCGTGCAGCCACCTTTACTGCCATCCCCAACAATCCCTTTTCCACCTGTGTCTGAACTGTGATCCTTCACTCTTCACTGAACAAACAGAGTTGGAAATCACCGAAGTACCGTAGAATAGTTAAGAAAAATATGAACCCAACCAATTTATGGTGGGCCTGGGAAGTGACGCCAGCTCCTGTAATTACCAACCTCAAAATGTCAGTGACTTAACAAAGTACAAGGTGGTTTTTTGTTCGTGTGACAACCTGAAGCAAGATGGGAGATTGTCCTTGGGGGCTCTCCTCCAAAGGGGACGCAAGAATTCAGGCTCCTTTCATCTTATAAAACCGCCACCCTAGAAGCCTGGAGGGTTGTGTGAGATGTTTTTAACCCAGTCTTGGGAAAGACTTAACATCACTTCAGCCCACACCCTGCTGTTAGAACTCAGTGTGTGACAAACAGTAACACTGACTGCCACAAAGAGTAAACTCGGGGAAATGTCACTTCCTGGCCGTAAAAAGTTTAGAACTTATTAGGACTCAGACCCAGTGAACTTCCCATGCTGTTTACTGTTCCTGGGCTTGGGAGTGGCACTAAAGACCTTGCTCTCGATGCATTTCCCTCTCCCCATCTCACTCTCATCCAGGACACCATCCCCTCTTTCCAGAACTACTATAATATCTTCCCATTGTTCTCCCTCCTCCCATTCAGACCTCCCTTCCATTCTAAACAATGCCTCCAAGTCAACTAAAATGGACATCTGAGCCCTGTCTCTCACATCCAACAGTTCCCCATTGCTCTTCAGAATACAGGGCAAACCCTTGAGCTTACGAGGCCCTCCAAGCCTGTACCCCCAACCCCCATGCCACTTAAGCTTTCTCCACTCTTCCCTTTAAAGTCTGGATTTGAGTTTGAGCTTTGAATGGCCCCTCAACTTCCCATCTTTGAGCCACTATTGTTGCCTCTGCCTGAGAAACCTGCCCACCCACCTCCAGCCCCTCCAGCTACAGAGTTCCTGACTTTGCTTCTCCCCCCCAGACAGGATTAGGTCTCCTTCTCTTCCTTCCCATGGCCCCTTATCCCAAACCTCATCCCTCCTCATAGTTATCTGGGATTTCCACTGAACTCTAATCTCCAAGAGGACAAGGGCCATGTCTACACCCATCCACTGCTATCTCCCCAACAGCAGCCATGGCGCCCAGCACATAGAAAGTACTCAGTACACAATTGCTGGGTTAATGACTTGCTCTACTAGAGCATAATACTCTTTTCTACCTATTGTTTTCCTTCCCTGAGTCCTCCACTTGACAGAAACTCCTCATAATCTCCTGTGTGTTTTTGGTGCCTGAACTGGGACTTTGTACGCAAAGGAGAAAAATGAAGAATTGACTCATATTGGCAAATAACTTATTTTTCACCATTATCTGTCCACTTTGACAGCATATCAAACCAGACCATGTGGTGTGTGAGCCAGAAATTAGACAGAGGTGATGTTGGAATCCAGATTCAGGCCAGTTGAGTGGTGGGATCCATTTTAGGCCTCCAGATTGTCAAATGCATCTCTGTGGGGCCATCGGCTCAGTAAACAGACCCTACGGAGAGTTGGGTGTTTTCTTCAGAGATTCCACACTCTGTGGTAATTAATTAGTCATAGCTTTGGGTAATTGGCTTTTCTCCTCAGGGCAATATTATCTGAGGCCTAAACCAACACAGGTGCCCAGGAGTTGGCAGCAGATCCAATCCCCCAGCGTTCTTCCCGAGCGAGGTGGGGAAGAGACCATCAGAGAGTGTTTCTTCAGATCACAGAGGGAAGAGAGGTTGTGATTTCACAGTACATTTTCCTGAACATGAAGGAAAAGAAAGTCAAACAAAGCAATAGTTTGGCAACAGATGGTGAGCAAGATCAGTTGGGAAAATCTCTTTTGGGGTTGAAAGGAAAAACTGCTGAGATGCCTCTATTGAGGGTGTCACTGACTCCCACCTGCCTGGAATGTCTTTATTTTGTCGCCTAAAATGCTTCATCCAAAAGAAGATCAAATCCGAAGAGCTGTCTCGCACCTTTCATCTCCACTGGCGTGAACATGTCTCAGAAAGCATGGGAATAAAAGCTAAATAGACTCTTAGCTCCGTCGCCATTCAGGACCAACCGCAGGAAGCAGGATGCTGTAGACGGAGTGCTGGTTTCCATAATGGATGCGACAGAGCTGGACCAAGAGTTATGACACTGGTAGAGGGTGGTAAGCCTCCCCACAGCAGGGTAGAATGGGAGGACTACTGCCCAGACATGGATGCCACTGGAGAACAAGCACAAATTCTCTCTGTCTGTGGAAGGATTTCCCACATCTCTGCCACACATAGATTGCCTAAGCCATACTGACCTCTCCTCCTCACACGACGCAGGGAGAAAGGCAAAACATCACTTCTGCGGTACACATAGGAAAACATCCCACTGAACCCAAATGAATTGACATTCTACAAAACCACTGGCTAGTGCTTTTCAAAGGTGTCATGATCAGGAAAGATGAGGAAAGAGTTAGGAACTGTCACAGACTGGAAGAGTTTAAATAGATAGGACTACTGTTGGGAGATCCAGGATTAGATCCTGGACCAGAAAAAGGACACTAGGGGTAAAGCTGGAACAATTTGAATAAGGTCTGTGGATGAGTCAACAGTATCATGTCAGTGTTCATTTTCTAGTTTTAATGGCTGCCCTATGGTTATCTAAGATGTTAGCATAATGGAAGCTGTAAATCTAATGTCATTTAATTTTTTTTAAGAAAGTAAATAAAGCTGTAATACTACACACTTATAGGGTAGATTGCGATATTTTGATAATGTATTCACCGTGGAATGATCAAATTAGGGTAATCCACATATTCATTGCCTCTAACATTTATCACTTCTTTGCATTAGAAACAAACATTACTCTTCTAGGTTTTAAAAATATACAAAAAATTGTTTTTTATTATTGTCACCCTCCAGTGCTACAGGACCCTAGAGTTTATTCCTTCTACCTAGCTATACTTTTGCAGCCATTAACCAATCCTGAAACCTCTAGTAACCACTCTTCTACTACCTACTTACACGACATTATGTATTTTTTGCTTCTACAAATGAGTGAGATTAGGTAGTCCTTATCTCTCAGAGCTTGGCTGATTTTCACTTAACATAATGTTCTCCAAGTTCATCCACGTTGCCACGAATGACACTGTTTTTTTCTTTTCATGCCCAAATAGTATTCCAACATGTGTATAGACATACATATGCATATATAATATTTTCTTTACCCATTCATTTGTTGATGAACAGTTAGGTAGATTCCATTATCTTGGCCATGGTGAATAGTGATTTAATAAAAATAGGAGTGCAGATACACATTCGACGTACTGATTTTATTTCCTTTGGATATATATTCAGGAGTGGGATGGCTGGATCATATAGTAGTTCCCATATAGTAGTTCTACTTTTAGTCTTTTGAGGAACTTCTGTACTCTTTTTCATAATAGCTGTACTAATTTACATTCATACCAGCAGTATATAAGAGTTCCCCTTCCTCCACATCCTCTTCAGCATTTGTTATTTTTTCTCTTTTTGATAATCGCCATACTAATTGTGATGAGATAATATTTCACTGTGGCAATAATCAATAAAGTTGAGCATTTTTTCCTGTACCTGCCAGCCATTTGTATGTCGTCTTTTGAGAGATGTCCATTTAGCTCATGGGCCCATTTTTCGTTGGACTACTTGTGTTTATGCGATTGAATTGTTTGAATCCCTTGTATGTTCTAGGTATGAATCCTTTCTCAAATGAATAGTTTGCAAATATATTCTTCCATTCTGCAGATTGTCTCTTCACTCTGTTGATTGTTTCTTGGCAGTACAGGAGCTTTTTCTCTTGATGCAGTCCCATTTGTCTATTTTTGCTTTTGTTGCCTCTACTTTTGAGGTCTTGTTCATAAAATCTTTGCTTAGACCACAGTGCTGTCTGAAGTGTTGTCTCTACGTGTTGCTCTGGTAATTTTGTAGTTTCTGATCTTATACTTAAGTCATTAATCCGTTTTCAGATGATTTTTGTATATGGTAAGAAGGATGTAGTTTCATTTTTTGGCATATGGATATCCAGTTTCTCTAGCCGCATTATAAAAGAGATGGGCGTTCCAGTGAATGTTCCTGGTGCCTTTGTGGAAAATCAGTTGGTTATAAAACATGGATTTATGTCTGGATTCTTTATTCTGCTCTGTTTGCCTATGTCAGTGGTTCTCAACCTTCCTAATGCTGCAATGTATTTGCATTGTTACAAAAGGGTCGCAACACACAGGTTGAGAACCGCTGGTCTATGTGTTCATTTTTATGGCAGCACCATTTTTTTTTTTTTGGTTACTATGACTTTGTAGTATATTTTGAAATCTGATAGTGTGATGTCTCCAGATTTGTTCTTTTCGCTCAGAATTGCTTTGGCTATTTGAGGTCTTTTGTTGTTCTGCATGAATATTAGGATTTTTTTTTCCATTTAGCATCATTATTTTCATATTATTAATTCTTTTAATCCATGAACATTCGATGACTTTCCACTTTTATGTGTGTCCTTTTCCACTTATTTCATCAGGTTATTATAATTCTCCTTGTAGAGATCTTTCACCTCTTAGTTAAAATGATTCCTACTTGTTTTTTGTAGCTTTAACAAATGAAATTACTTTTTAATTTCTTTTTCTGCTAGTGTGTTTAGCTGTAAGAAACTTTATATATTTTTGTATGTTGATTTTTTTATTATTAAATCATAGCTGTGTATGTATGTTGATTTTGTACCCTGAAACTCTGCTAAATTTATTTACCAATTCTAAGGGATTTTTTGTTGTTGTTGTTGCTTTTAGAGTTTTTCTATATATAAAGTAATAACCATCTCCAAACAAGGATAATTTGACTTCTTTTCCAATTTAGAGTCCCTTTATATTCTTCTGCCTAATTGGCCTGGCCAGGATTTCCAGTACTATGGTGAATAAAAGTGGTGAGAACGGCATCTTTGCCTTGTTCCAGATCTTAGAGGAAAAGCTTTCAATTTTGCCCCATTCAGTGTGATGTATCTGTGAGTTTGTCATCTATGGATTTTATTGTTCTGAAGTACATTCATTCTATACCTAACTTGTTTTTATCAGGAAGTGATGCTGAATTTTATCAAATGCTCTTTCACCGTCTATTAAGATGAACACGTGGTTTCTTTCTTTTATTCTGTTGATGTGATGATCACATTTATTGATTTGAATATGCAACCATACTTGCATCCTTGCTATAAATCCCATTTAACCTTGGTAAGTGATCTTTTTAATGTGCTACTGTATTCAGTTGGCTAGTATTTTGTTGAGGATCGTTGCTTCTATTTCATCAGGAATATTGGCCTCTAGTTTTCTCTCTCTCCCTCTCTTTTTCTGTTTTCTTGTCTGATTTTAGTATCAGAGTAATTCTGGCCTCATAGAATGAGTGTGGAAGAATTCCCTCCTCTTCAATTTTCTGGAAGAGATGGAGAAGAATTGGTCCTTCTTTAAATGTTTGATAGACTTCCACAGTGAATACACTTTTATATAATGAGTTAAAGGAATTCCACAGTGAAATAATTGGGTCCTGAGATTTTCTTTGATGGGAAGCTTTTCATTATAGATTCAATCTCATTACTTATAATTGATGTGTTCAGGTTTTATATTTCTTTTTGGTTCAATCTCAGTGCATTGTATGTATAGGAATTTGTCCATTTCTACTAGGGCTGCTAATTTGTTGGTATATACTTGTCTGTAATAGTCTAATCATTCTTTCTATTTCTATAGCGTTGAAATGTCTTCTTTTTCATTTCCAAATTTATTTATTTTGGTCTTTTCTCTTTGTTATTGATTAGTATATCTGATAGTTTGTTGATTTTGTTTATCTTTTCATTTTTTGATGTTTAATTTCATTAATCTCTGGTGAGATGTTTACTCCTTCTTTTCTTCTACTAATTTTCAGTTTAGCTTGTTCTTGCTTTTCCAGTTCCTTGAGATGCATCATTAAGTTGTTTATTTAAAATTTTTCTACTTTTTTGATGTAGGATTTTATCACTATAACCTTTCCTCTTAGTACTGATTTTACTGTATCCCATAGATTTTGGTATGTTGTGTTCTATTTTCACTTGCTTCAGGAAATTTTTAATTTTCTTTTTAATTTAGTCATTAACCCATTGGTCATGCAGGAAAATGTTGTTTAATTTCCATGTATTTGTGCAATTCCAAAAGCTTCCTTTGATTTCTGGTTTTATTCCACTGTGATCAGAAAATATACTTGGTATGATTTTAATTCTTTTAAATTTGTTGAGACTTGTTTTGGGGCCTACCATGTGGTCTGTCCTGGAGAATGTTCCATATGCAGATGAAAAGAATGTGTGTTCTGCAGCTGTTGAATAAAATATTTCGGAAATATCTCTTAGGTACATTTGGTCTAAAGTGCAGTTTAAATTCAGTGTTTCTTTGTTGATTGTCTAAATGATCTGTCCAGTGCTGGTCTAGATGTGGAGAGAAGGAAACATTTTTACATTGTTGGTGGGATTGCAAACTAGTACAGACTCTTTGGAAAGAAGTATGACAAAACCTCAAAGAGCTAAAAGTAGATCTTCCGTTTGATCCCAGAATCTCATTTAAAAAAAGAAAAGAAAAACTCATTTTACTATAAGGATATTTGCACCAGAATGTTTATCACAGTTCACTTGCCAAGATGTGGAGCCAACCCAAGTGTCCATCAACCCAGGAATAGATTAATAAACTGTGTTATGTGCATACCATGGGATACTGTTCAGCCGTTAAAAGATGGAGACTTTAGATCTTTTCTATTAACCTAGATGGAGTTGAAGAACATTCTCCTTAGTAAAGTATCACAAGAATGGAAAAGCAAATATCCAATGTACTTAATTCTAATATAAAACTATATATGCACAGTTACATGCCCACACGAAAGAAAAACACAATTAAACTCAAGTGGGGGGAAGTGGGGAGAAGAAAGTCAGAAGAGGAGAGGAGGGAGAAGGATTGGTTAGCTCTCTCCCAATGGGCACACTGGAAGGGTGTATGGTCCACCTCCTGGGTGAAGGACTCAACTACAACTTGGACATTACGTAACATACACAAACAATGTAACCTAATCATTTGCATCTTCATATTAATTTGAAATAAAAAAAATCAACAAATAGATGATCTGTTCAATGCTGAGAGTGGAGTGTGAAAGTCACCAACTCTGCTATATTGAAGTCTATCTCTCCCTTTAGATCTGGTAATATTTGCTTTGCATGTGCAGGTGCCCTGGTGTTGCATGTGTATATACTTACAATTGTTAAATCTTTTCATGACCTGATCCTTTTGTCATTACATAATGACTTTCTTTGTGTCTTTTGATAGTTTTTGACTTAAATTATGATATGAGTATAGATACTCCTACTTGCTTTTGGTTTCTGTTTGCTTGGCGTGTCTTTCATTAGCCCTTTACTAACAGTCTATATGAATCTTTACAGGTGAGTTTCTTGTAGGGGACCATACAGTTAGGTCATGTAGGGTTCTTTAAATCCATTCAGTCAATATATACTTTTTTTTTTTTTTTTTTGCAGTTTTTGGCTGGGGCCAGGTTTGAAACTGCCACTTCTGGTATATGGGGCCGGCGCCCTACTCCTTTGAGCCACAGGCACCACCCAGTATATACCTTTTTAAAAATAAATTTATTGTCATTACCATTGTTCAATTTTCTTGAAAAGTAAATTCATTTCAGGTTAATGTGAGGCTACAAAGAACCAGGTTAAAATATTTGCTTTTGTTAGGTAGAGTCCCTCATGTGGTTATGTCCCACACCCAAAAGGTGTGCCAAATACCTCCACCCCATGACCATTCAGTAGGAGGACCCCAACCCCCTCCATCTCCTCTGTTACTCCTCCCTTTGAACTGAAATGAGTTTTTCTCCTATGTGTGCATGTATTAGATCATCTACTGGCTTCATGTTAGTATAGAGTACACTGGATAATTGCTTTTCCATTCTTGTGATACTTTACTAAGAAGAATGTGTTTCAACTCAGAGATGAAGCCATCTTTTCTTATGGCTGAATAGTATTCCATGCTGTATATGTACCACAATTTGTTAATCCATTCCTGAGTTGATGGGCATTTAGGTTGTTTCCATGTCCTGGCAATTGTAAATTGAGCTGTCATAAACAATCTAGTGCAAATGTCCTTAGCTTCTGTACAGCCAAGGAGACAACAACCAAAGCAAATAGACAACCTTCAGAATGGGAAAAGATGTTTGTATATTTTGAATCAGACAAAGGCTTGGTAACTTAGGATCTACAGAGAACTCAAATTAAAAGAAGAGTCAACTAAAACTCAACAGAAAATGACCCCTAAATCCCATCTATCACTGGGGAAAAGACATGAATAGAACCTTCTCTAAGGAAGACAGGTGAATGGCTAACAAATATATGAAAAAATGCTCACCATCCTTAATCATCAGAGAAATGCAAATCAAAACCACCCTGCAATATCACCTAACCCCAGTAAGAACAGCCCACATCACAAAGTCCCAAAGCTGCAGATGGAAAGATTTTGCTTCTCTCTCATTTCTGCACTGAAATGAAATCCACTATTTTACTTCTCTCTTATTTCTGCACTGAATGAAGAAATACTGAGAGAACAGCTTTTCTTTCAGCACTTTGAGTGTATCATCCTGGATTATAAGGCTTCTGCAGAGAAACCTTCTGGTAGTCTTATAGCAATTCCCTTATATGTAACTTGACATTCTCCTCTTGCTGTTTTTAAAATTGTTTCTTTGACCTTTGAAAATTTGACTATCAGGTGCCACAGAGAGGGTTTTTCGGAGTTTAATCTACTTGAGGACTTTCAAGCTTCCTGGATCTGGATGTTTGTATCTCCAACCACACTTGGGAATTTTTCAGTTCTTATTTTATTAACAAGAATGAAATGAATTTTCTATGCCTTTTCCCTTCTTTTCTCCTTCTGGAAATCCCATAATATGAATATTTGTTTTCTTAATGGTGTCCCATAAGTCTTTCAGACTTTCTTCAGCCTTTTTCATTCTTCTTTCTTTTTTTTTTTCTCTCTGACTGAGTGATTTCAAATAACCTATGTTTAAGTTCAGAGATTCTTTATTCTACTTGATCAAGTCTGTCCTTGAATTTTTCTACAGTATTTTTTATTTCATTCCTTGAATTATTAAGCTCCAGGCTTTCTGTTGGTTCTTTTTTAAATTTTCCATCTTTTTTTTTTTTTTGAAACAGAATCTCACTCAGTCACCCTGGGTAGAATACAGTGGCATCACAGGTCACAGCAACCTCAAACTCTTGGGCTTATGCAATCCTCTTGCCTCAGCCTCCCAAGTACTACAGGCACCCACCACAACACTGGCTAGTTTTTTCTATTTTTAGTTAGAGATGAGGCCTTACTTTGCTCAGACTGGTCTTAAACTCCTGAACTCGGATGATTCACCTGCCTTGGCCTACCAAAATGCTAGGATTACAGTAATTTATTATATCTTGTTGAATTTCCTCAAGATCATTATTTTGAATTCCTTTCCTTGCAATTCATTGATTTTTAAATAGGTTTTTTAAAAAAAGACTTTTATTTATTTACTTTTTGTTGTTGTTTTGCAATTTGGCCGGGGCCAGGTTTGAACCCACCACCCCTTAAATAGGGTTTGTTACTAGAGAGTTACAATATCCATTTGGAAGTGTCCTATTTCCTTGCTTTTTCATGTTTCTTGGGTTGATGCAAGGGTAAGGTTGAATGTGCATCTGGTGAAACAATTGCCTCTTCAAAAAGACTTTCACTTTCTGTTGAGTTTTAGTGTGCTGGTTGGCTAGGGTGTGTTGACTCTGTAGGTAGGTGCAGTGGTATTGTCTCTCTTCAGCTTTTT
Organism: Arctocebus calabarensis; assembly: GCA_963573935.1. Lineage (NCBI taxonomy): Eukaryota > Metazoa > Chordata > Mammalia > Primates > Lorisidae > Arctocebus > Arctocebus calabarensis. Next base: position 22,826 of record CAUYON010113382.1, read on the forward strand.
CAGTTATGTTCAATGTCAGCTATAACTATGGGTGCCTCGGTTGCCTAAACTGTAGAACTACATGGTAGCAGCAACAGCAACATTGGTTGCTAGTGCTCTCAGTATCAAGGTTTTTGGGGTGATCCTAAACACATTTTTCCCCACAAGGAAAAGACCTAACAGAGGAAATCCCTCTTGCTGTCAGGGCTTACAGAGACTACAAGCAGCTGCAGCAGTTCTGGGCTCTAGGTGTAGGTACTCAGAGTGGCTGTGGGACCAGGGTCCTAGGCTCAGGGTCTGTGACTCTATGCTGGCACCTGGGTCTTAGGATGGAGGTTTGCTCTCTGTGGCAGGGTTGGATGTAGATTGTACCCAGAGCCAGGGTCTGTGACTCTAGTCATCTCCTTATTGCTTGGGTCTAAAGGCCCAGGTTGTAGCTATGATTATGTCTCTGAGGGTTAGAGAACAGCACTGGCCAACTAGAATGAAGGAGAGTTATTCTGGAGCTTTGAACCTGGAGAGCTACAATTTTGGAACCTGAGACAATAGGACTCAGTGACAACTCAGGTCCCAGGGAGAAGGCACCCTATAAAAGTGACTGTAGATTCTGTGATGGTGGGGCTTGGCCATATCCCAGACTCTGTGAGGTCAGATGCAGTGATAGCAAGTACTCCAGAACGGCAGAGCATGGCTGCCATTTAGATGCTGAGAGAGGCGGGGAACAGCATAACAATGACTCCTGTCCCAAAGGAAAGGGACAGCTCAGATTCCAGCATGTTCCTCCAGCCTGGGAGAGGCAGAGTGCTAGAGTCACTTAGCCTATAGAGCAAAGTGTTTCAGCTCAACCGCTACTCAATTTTCCTAGAATGCGGGGCACTGTGTCAGCTCAGCCCTGAGATGCACCAGTTACTCAGCTCAGTCAGTAGGCAATGTGTGCTACTTTGGCTTAGGCTGGGGGTGGGGCTTGGGTGACTGTTTAAGGTAGCCCAGGCGTTGCTTCCTGGGATGCAGGGTGCTGCTTCCACTTAGGCAGTAGAGAGGCATGGCATGACTTCCCTCAATGGCCAACGTACTATTTTCCCAGAGGACACTTCGGAGGGCAGGGGAAGGAGTAGGCAGAGCAGCTCCACCTTCATTTGGCCCCATGGGGAAGAGTTTAACAGCTGTTCACAGCTCACTTGGGGGTTGTTGGGCCAAGGGCTGGGGCAATTTGATAGTCTGGATGGTTTGGTAATTGAGCCACCAGTATGGGGTGGTTTGGTGGCCTCAAAGATAAAGGGGAGCCATGGCTACCCAGAGCAAGACACACTCCAGCAGTTCCAGTTCCAAGATGACGTATTGCAGTAGTCATGTGAGCCACAGAGGGCGGGGCACAGGGCTGCTTCCTCTTGTGGGAGGAACATAGCTGTGTGGACTCCAGGCAGCTCCCTCAGGGGACCTCAGGGGACCTCCATGGTGAAGTCTGTAAGTGTCCAAGGTGTCGATGAAGGCTACTATAATCCTTTTGCTTCCCTCCTCACTGTGGGGAAAAGTTCCTCCTGTTCCCAGCTGATCCAAGTTGGGGGAATGAGATAGTAATGGAGGCCTTGCCTTTTCTTCTGTTCTCTATGTGACCATGCTGAGTCTGTGCTCGCCAGGGTGTCCACTCCCCTGACGCACCCTAACACTCTCCTTCCTTCATTTTCATTAAAAGGTAGTTATTTATTTGTTGTTCTAGCTGTCTTTGTGAGGGAGACTAGGGGTTTCTAGTTGGCCATCTTGCCCATCTTGTAAACTTCACAATTCTTTTTTAATGAAGTAAGGTTTATTTTCAAAAGAAACTTATTATCACTCCCCTAAATGGAAAACTAAGTTTATTAACCATAAAATAAAGTTAACTTATAAAAATGAATATAGTGATTACTAGGGGCTGAGGAATGAGGGTTAGGGAGATGTTGTCAAAGGATACATAATTTTAGCTAAATAGGAGGAATAAGTTTAAGCACAACACGGTGGTTATAGTTAATAACAATGTGTCGTACTCTTGAAAAAATGCTAAGCAAGATTTTCAGTGTTCTCACTATGAAAAAATGGTATGTGAGGTTATGTTTATGATAATTAGCTCTATTCAGCCATTCCACAAAGCATACACATTCAAAACATCAACATGGTGATGTGCACAACAAATATATTTAATTTTTATCTGTCAATTAAAAATTTGTTTTTTAAATGAATACAGTGACAACCAGGTACTGCTACCCATCAGAGGCTTAGAGCTTAAGACCTCTTCCATTTTTGTTAAAAAGGGAAATTAGCAACTGCCAGAGAAGTGTGAAAATACATCAGCATCCAACTGGGACTTTCTCTATGATGTAATCAGAGGAGAGAAAGATGTGATTCATTGCTAGCATCTTGTCTGTGCATCTTTCAAAAACGATCTCTGGCACCACCTAAAAGCACACACCACTTCTGGAAAACACTGCTGTTTTGAAACTTGTGGGTCTGAAAACTTGGTGGCTATAGAGTAAGAGTCAGAAGGAAGACCTTCTGCTAAAGTAAAGAGTCATCTTCACAGAACCATCCCTCATATGGGGAAGTGGCAGTTGTTACATGCTGATGGTGGCAATGCAAATTGGTTCAACTTCTTTGGACAGAGTCTTTGGACCAGTAATTTCTCCTTTCAGGTATTTGTCCTACAAATACAATTGTCAGTACAGGTTGAGCATCTCAAAGCCAAAACTCCAAAGTCCAAAAGATTCCCAAATTCTAAACTTTTAGGGCACTGACATGATATGCAAAGGAAATGCTCATTGGAACATTTCAGATTTCGGATTTTTGAATTTGGAGTGCCAAATGTGTCAAAACCTAAAAAAAAAAAAATATGAAATCCAGAACATTTCTTGTCCCAAGCATTTCAGATAAGGAATACTCAACCTATAACAGGAAAAATCAGAAACAACTTAAATGCCCATTAGTAAGAAACATACTACACAATGGAATATTACACAGCTATTAAAAATAAGTAACATACACCAATTTCCAAAACATACTATCGTTTTCAACACATATTATGTAAAGAAACGTTCCCAAGTGGATTTTTTTCAAAGTAAACATCTATATTGCATCAGTCAGCTATTGCTACATAACAAATATCACCCCAAACTTGGTGATATATGACAATAAACATTCATTATCAGGCTCAAAGGTGTGCAGGGAGTTGGGGCATCTCTCTTCTTCTACATCACCACAGATAGACTGGACAAGTTCTAATTATGACCATCATTCTTCCAGTGTCAGCCATCCACCTAGAGCTTATTCCCATCATTGTCATGATAGAAGCATAAGAGATCTCTACCAAGTAAGTATATTTCAAATTTTCTTTTGTTACATCCCATTAGCCAAAGCAAGTCATGGCCAAGCCCAACATCAATGGAGCCAGAAGCACATCCCTGGGAAGAGGAGAAGAGTGAGTACTTGCTGGGCAAATATTTCTAAAAATCATCAATAAATAAAATATGTATATCTACATATACTTAATACACATATCATGCATATGTTGGACATATAGAGAATCTCTAAGGAAGAGTATATAAGGAGTTAATAATGGATTGTGTCTAAAGAGGAGAGTGAGCCGGGTGCCATGGCTCACACCTGTAATCCTACCACTCTGGGAGGCTGAGGCAGGTGGATTGACTGAGTTCATGAGTTCGAGACCAGCCTGAGCAAGAGCAAGATCCCACCTCTAAAAATAGCTGGGCATTGTGGTGGGCACCTGTAGTCCCAGCTACTCGGGAGGCTGAGGCAAGAGTATCACTTGAGCCCAAGAATTTGAGGTTGCTGTGAGCTGTGACACCATGGCACTCTACCAAGGGCAACAAAGTGAGATGCTGTCTCAAAATAAATAAATAAATAACAATAAAGAGGAAAGTGAGAGACAGGAGGGGAGGAGAAATTGTCTTTTTACTGTCTTTTCACACCCTTTGAACTTGTTACAATTTACACATACCATTTTTGTAAGAGAAAAATGAACACCACCTTTACACCCACAAGGCATTTCTACATAGATTCTCTTCTTTAATGGTGAGAAGGAAACCAAGATCCAGCCAGGTAAGGTGACTTGCCCAAGGCCAGAATATGACAGAGGCAGACCAGGGCTTGAACACAGATCTGTCTTAAGCTTTGGCTGCAAAGCATCCCCCTACTCTATGCGACGGCAATATCCACCAGCACTGTCCAGGGCAGGGCGTCCTCTGTGGGCTAGCACAGGGATAAAACCCCGAAGTCCCCAGATATACTACATGGGAGAGACTGAACAGGGACAGCCTGTTGATGATCAGAGATCATCTTGTCTTCCCAGATCATTGTACAGATGGGCAAAGACAAACCAAAACCACAAAGCAGGGCTCTCCCTCTCTCAGAATGTCCTTTCACCTGGGTTTCAGATGGAACCTTAACGCCTATCTGAGAGGTTTGGTGGAATCAGAGAAGAATATATGGGGATGAAAGTGTTTTGCAGAGCAGAGTGTGAGGCATGATTTCGGGGATGTGCTTATCAGCATTCATTCCCCTTGGGGACAGCCATGAGGCTCTAACTTCTCCCTTCCTCTGGCCCAGGAATACAGCATAAAGTGACCATCACTAGAGCAGCTGAGATCTCAGAGAATGGAAGCCACACAGGGGCTGCTTTGCAGCCAAAGATTAAGACAGACCTGTGTTCAAGCCCTGGTCTGCCTCTGTCATATTCTGGCCTTGAAAGTCACAGCTTTCAAGAAAAGCCAAAAAGCTTTGACCCATCCAGGCAGAGAACAGGTGCTTTGCAAGAGTGCATGTTAGTTCTGGGCAGCAAACGTGTCAGAGAATTGTTCTCCAGCAGATTTCATGCCTGAGCCGGGATTGGGTTGACATGAGCTCCTCTGCAGCTCTGCCATAATGGCTATCTTAAAGCTCTGACCTGTGGGAAGGGGCCGAGGGAACTATAGCCCTAGGAACCTTCCGCCACTAGCACCCCACCATCCAGGATGGGTTTTCCTGGTGAGTCTCCTTCCCCACAGGAGGATGGCAGCGTCCTCTCTTGCCTGAGTGCCCTCCTCTTCCTTATCATTGTCAGGCGTCACACTCAGAAGGCAACAAAGAAATGGCTGGGAGGAAACCAACAGAGGCGGTGGCAGATGCTGGCGAAGTAAGTGGGGCCTGCAGAGTCCCACTTAAGCCATTTTCAACTTCGCGTCAAATGGAAATTTCTGTGAGCCACATTGAAAGCTCCTACAATGACTAATGTCGCCAAGTGAGCTCTAGGAACAAATGGATGCTAATTATTTGGGGGAAGCTGAGACAAGTGGAGAATTTAAACAGAGGGTCCGACTAAGCAGATGGTGGGAAGTCTGAAGGCTCAGAAAGGCAGCCTGGTCCCTCTTGCACAGCTCAGAGGCAGCAGCTCTGGGGCCCTGGATCTGCAAAGATTGCCCTCTGCACAGTTCCCTGGCAGCCTCCCAGCTCCAGGCAGCCTCAGCTTTGCAGCTGGCCAGAGCTGAGCTCCTGCAGGGGGAAGTCCAAGAGGCCTCTGTGAGGGGAGCAGCCCCCCGGGAGTCCTAGATTGATATCCAGAGCTTTGGAAATATGATTTTTAATGGCTCTTTTAAGCCCACTCCCAGGAAGAGGGCACAGAATACAGGTGTGTTTGATTTTCCAAAACAGGCTGAAAGGGTTGCAAAAGCAGAGGACGTGTAGGCTGGGCTTCCCACCTTCCTCAGTCCAACCTGACCACAAAGGTCCTAGCCAGACCTGGGCCATCTCTCTCCTCTGGAGCCATTCTCCCAGCCTAGGGGGTTGTGACCTGGCAACTTTACGCCCCAGCCTGCAGGAGGACTGCACATTTCTAGCCTCCACCCAGGCCACTCTGTCCTCTTAGAACGCTCCCCCTCGCCCTCTGACCACCTCCTACTAAAACTTCAGGACTCCAGTGCCCCTCCTCCTCAACACCATCCCCATCCCCTTCTATCACTCAGCTGGGACCACCTTGTCCCCTCAGCTTGACCCACACTGTACTTACCACCCCGAAGTTTAGTGTGAGCTTAAAGCACAGTGTGAGCTTGAGTGCCCGGAGGGCTGGGGCCTGGCCCAGTGTTGGCATTTGGGAAACACTTGCTCCCTAGGGTTGAGCTGGCCCCTGGGAGCAGTGTCAGGTCCAGCCTTACTCCAGATGGAGCCCACTGCCACTGACGCCCACACAGGGACAGTGAGCAGCTCACAGAGGGTCGGCAGCTCATTAGTAAGTGTGTGTGTGGGGGTCTCTCAACTTCCTGCCATCTATTCAAGGGGCTTAGCCCCGAAGCAGTCACTAAATCAATGGAGAAGAATAAACAAATGAGAAGAATCCCAAGAACATGGATCCCACCTGTCCCAGCACCCCAGGGGGCACAGGCACAGAGGGGAAGGGGCAGACAGGGCAGAGGCAGACCAGAGCGGAGTCTCATATCCCCAGTGCTGTGTCCTTTCACCCAACTAAGGGGAAAAATGACAATGGCAAAGGCACTTACATCAGGGCCCACCGTGGACTCATTTAATCTTCTAGGAACACTTGCCAAGAGCATTTTATTAATAGAGAAACTGAGGCGCAGAATGGTTAAGTAATTTGCCCAAGGTCACACAGCTAGTAAGTGGCTGCTGAGTCTCTGGCCACATCACTGGAGAGAAATTCCTCATCCCCTGCCCTGACACAGAGCAATGCCCCTGTACTCCGCTGACTCCTTAGGGGTCTTCGGCGTGATAACTGGTGTAGAGAAAGCCCAGTGGACAATTGAACAGTTCTGGGGCCACCTCTGCTTCTCCCATGATCTGTGTGACTCTGGGCAAAACCCTGAATGTGTCTGGGCCTGTGACTGATGATCAGCAGGGTAAGGAGATACGACACTTTCCCTCCCGCAGCACCGTGCTAGACACAGAGTTGAGCAAAACACCGGTCCTGCTCTGCTCCCAGGCTGGCAATCAGGGAGATGAGACTCAAAGTCACCTCAGTGCCTGGGAAAAGGGGGACACAAAACCAGGCTTGCTTATACTGCATCAGAGGGGACCAGGAGAGACACCCCAGAGCTGAAGAACTCTGGGGGGAGACTGGGAAGAGAAAGTGGAAGTCATCAGGATGGAAAGGGCTCATGGGAAGGGAGGGCAGCCTGAGCGAGGTGGGCACATTTAGAGAGTGGCAAGTGGGTTTTGGCAGGGCTCCAGGTGTGAAGGGGCGGGTCAGGGGGTGGTCAGCGGCATGAGGGCTGCAAAAGCACTCTGTGTTATGACAGCTGGAAAGGCCTTTAGAAAGTGTCCACCCAGGGCTGCAAACTCAGATGATTTCAGGGCTCAGGCAACTGATCTAAGTCAGGTGGGCCAGGGGTGAGAGCAGGGAAGAGTGGGGTGTGCGGGGATTAGAAGGTAAGGCCTGCCCAAAGGTATCGAATTTTTTGACTCCCACAAAACGTGTCTACAGGTTGAATTTGAGCATGTAATTCCTGCTTTATTCTGATCCTTTCACTATCCAGAATATTATGACTGTAACAAAGACAGAGTATGGACACCTGGACCCAAGCCCCTCACCAACTCCACAGCTATATTTGCAACCCAAGGGTCCTCAGCCTCCTCCTCCTCCTCCTCCAAGGTCATAGCATCAGCCCCAAGACCCTTTTCCCCAGGTCCCTCTCTCTGCCTTCCTCTCTTAGTCTTGATTTCCACTGGATCCTGGGATCCTGATCCTCAGCATAATGCCCCACTCTTCCCACCTCTGTGGGTGCTACGAGCCAAACAAGCTGCCCACTTCTCTTGCTCCTGCCCAGATGCCCCGGGGTACCCCTCTGTTCCTGCTTCATAATCTCCACTGCAGAGCGGCTAGAGACACCCTCCCTCTCCACTGAACCACATATATCTCGGCGGGCCCCACAGCTGGGTTTCTTACACTCTCCGGAGTAGTTACAGGTCTCTTCATACCCAGAGTTGCCTTGGTAATTAGGGCAACACTTGCAGAGGGCAAGGGACTTTCAAGCAGCAGACATCACACTACTCCAAACAAGCCCCCTCTGACTCCCGAGTCCTCACGCTTGGCATTGTTTGCTCTGCTCTACTTTGCCTGGAACCCTTGCCATCTAAGGGTGGGGCTGGGGGAGGAGTTGTGTCCCCAACCCAGGCTCACCAAGCCCCAAGTCCATAAACGTCTACATGGCAGTTGTCTTGGTCTGTTTTCTGTTGCTATAACGGAATACCACAGACTGATAGATTTACAAAGAAATTTATTTGGTTCACAGTTCTGGAGACTGGGAAGTCCAAGAGTGTGGTGGCAGCATCTTTCTGGGGACTTTGTGCTGTGTTGCAGCATAACATGCTGGGGGACACAGGTGGCAAGAGGGTGAAAGTGTGCCAGCTCAGGCCTCTCTTCCTTTTCTCTCAAAGCCACCTGTCCCATCACAGTGGCCCAACTCTGAAGTCCTTATCTAATTTTAATTATTTCCCCAAGGTCTTACTTCTGATTACCATGTGAATTTGGGGATTTAGTTTCGGACCCACAGCATTTCAGGGACACGTTCAAATCATAGCACCAGTCAAGGGCAGTCTGCAGCCTCTCGGAGACCAATGGGGGTGAACTAATATCTGAGAGAGAAAGAGGTTGTCACTTACTCACTAGAAATGTCCAAATCTCAGCTCCAGCCTGGCTAAAACCTCTGCTGCATGTTTATTATAATCATTTAAAACACATGCAGAAGAACACAAGACTAGTATAAAAAATTGGGGAAGGTGCTTAAAATCACCACCAATCACCTTCTACAGATAAAAAGCACTATAAACATTTGACATGGTTCTTTCTTCCCCTTTTTTCCTAAGATTGTGTAGAGATCTCTATGGAAAGAGCAAGAAGAATATAAATAAAATAATTGAAATATATTACACACACACACATATCCTGCTTTTCTCATTGGACTTTATATCATAAGCATTTTCTTAATTCATTAGAATTTTCTACATCATTTTTAAGCGATTCATAATAATTTACCAAATGGATATACCATAGTCTACCATTAAATCTTAATGGTGGGATATTAAGATTGGATCTAATTTAATACTGCAATAAACATCACTGTCTCTATTCCCTGTCCATCTTCTTAGGCTGTGTTTCTAGAAATGCAATCCCTTAAGACAAAGAGCATAAATATTTTAAGGCTTTGATAGACATTTGCCAGATACCCTCTGCAAAAGTATTCTTCCATCACCTGTTTGAGAATTCCTGCCTTGCCACATCCTATATAGGTTGATTAAAAAATTATGTATATGTATATACACACACACATATGAAATTACAAAGCTTGGATTTGCAATTCACATAAGTTGAAAAGCTCTGATTTTAGGTGATTTAAATGAAAAGGCTGTTCTTTACCTAGCCCTGTCTTTTAGGTCAGCCAGCCTCACATTTGAAGTGCTAGTCAGCCCTGGATGGCAGCCCCGGCCAGTAATGAGCTGGAGACCCTATCGCCTTTGCACCCCCTGCTCTCTCTGACTCCCCCCCACCACCCACTAGCCGTGTCGCTGACTGGGAGGTGGATAAATGGGTCGGTTGGCTGCCCTTGTTCCCAGAACCCACTTCCTAGCAATACAAGGGGGCCATTTGTCATCCTGCCACCGAGCTCAGCTCTGCCAGACATCTCATTCCACCTCCCCTGCCAAGGACAGCGTGGGCTTTATGGAGCAATGGACAGAGCGTCTGACTGGGAACTAGAAGGCCCAGCCTCTAACTCTCTGTGTGACCTCGGCCAGCTGATGAGTCTCTCTGAGCCTGGGAGTCTTAACTGGATTCTGCCATCTCAAAGATCCCCCACCCCATCTTTCTGGGACCCAAATGAGGAAATGGACACTTTAATTCTACTGATGGCCAAAGCCTGGCCAGCACCCTGGAGCCATAAGTGAAAAGAGCTGAAATAATATTCGTGGTCCTGCAGAGGTGGGTAAGGCAGCCTGGGACTATTCTCTAAATCCTGCAAGAAAAAGCCAGGTCTGGGGGGGAAACAGGCATGTGGAACAACACAGCATAAGGGGAAAGAGCTGGAAGGCAAAGAAGGCTCCCAGCCCTGCTGCTGGGACCCACAGGGGCTCTGAGCTCCAGCCTGCCACGGCTAGCTCTGCCCCCCTGTCACCATCACAAAGGCGCATCTCCGTCAGCTGCAGGTGAGAACCTGCCATCTTTTCCATGGAAACCCGTGTTTCCAGAGGTACAATTCCTGTGGAATACTTCCTGAGAAAAAGATGTGAGGAAAAGGTTCCGAGGGCGGGAGGGAAGGTCTGCAGGTTTAAGAAACAGGAACAGTTGGCTTCAGAGACTCCTGGAAGGAGAAAAGGGGGCTTTTGTTCTCTGCCTTTCCCTCTGTGTCCCCAGGTTTAAATGAAAGCGGCTGATTGATCAGCGGTCTCTCTGCAAAAGGAGGCAAGCAAGGTGCTTTGGAGCTGCGCGTGGGTGTGTCTCCACTGTCTTGACGCCGAATGAAAAATGCAATTCTATTTATTTCATTGCTTTTTGAATCTGACTAGGCATTTGATTTTGTTCTAGTAAATTGCTACTTGCAAGAGCCTCGGGTGCCAGTGCAATTCCTGGAAATGTGGGATAAGATTGTGCACAGAAGACTCAAAAATAACTGGGCACTCCTCGGAGGGATGTGTGGCTTGGCAAAGAAGAAAATCACCCCAGTCCTGTCTGTGACTCCGGTCCCGGGCCTGGTCAATGGAACCCAGAACTGTGAACTCTCTGCCCGCATCACAGAGTGAGATAGAGAAGGGCTTGGGGTTCTAGTTCCCGTGCCATCCAAGGGCTGCTCTGAAAACAGCTGAGGCCAAGTTAGTACAAAAATTAATAAATAATACAGGAGCCCCCGAAGCTGGCCATTGGTGGAATGTTAAATGTGTATGTACCGACCTCGGGAGTTCACTTGGCCCGAGCTATAATCCTCATACAGCTCTCGAGGAGAAACTGCTGCCTCTCAAGACGATGCACCCATGACCTCTGACCCCTCCTGAAGGAGACCCCGCCCCCACCTCTGCTAACTCTGCCTCTGCCTCTTTCTTTGTGTCCCTATGAATATTTTACTGTTTGGGTAGGGCCATCTGTCCTTCTGAGGCCGTGTGAGAGTAGGGTGCTGGGGCATTTGGAGGGAGAGGGGCAGGCCTCAGGATGTCCCCCTCCCCAGCTGCTTCTTCAGGCCTTCCTGCTCATTCCACCAGGTCTCTCCTGCTCCTTTTCCTTGCAGCCTTTCCTTTCCCCCTTCCCATGTGGGTCTGTCCACCCCCTTCCTTTTACCCCAGGAGCTGACACCACTCCCTGGAGAAATAATTGAATCTCAGCCACCCTTAGTCTCTGCTGGTATCTTGCAAATGTTGCACCCTCTGCGCTTAAAGATCAGTGGCAATGTGCTCTCCCTGGAGGAATAAGGGAGCCCTTATCTCACCTGAGTGCCTCATTAGCCCACCGTGTTGGGGGGTGGTCTCTCATCTCCAGCCTGGATCTCACAGTCCAGGCAGCCCTGGTGAGAAAGTGCATTCAATCAGCCCACAAATGTCTCTTAGTGCCTGTAAAGTGCCAGGCACAAGGATACAGCCATGAGTATGAGATTCTTTCTGCCCTCATTAGAAATGGACATTAAGGTAAATAATTATACAAATAATTACTACTATGAGGAGAATGGGATTTGAGAACAGGTATGAGTGTGTGTAGTAAGGAAGACTAACTTCACTTAGAAGATCTGGAAGGGTTTCTGAGAGGAAATGATACTTAAGTTGAAAATGGAAGAACTAGTAGTGGTTAGCCAGGAGGAGAAGGAGAGAAGAGTTTTCTAGGCAGAAAAAACTGGATGGACAAAGGCCCTGAGGCAGGAAGCCAGGGGCACTGTGCATACAAGACCTTTCAAAGATCAGCATAGATGAGCAAGGGATCAAGGGATCAAGGGGTGCCAGACAAGTCTGTCACAAGTCAAGGGCCACCTGGGAGGACCAAAGAGGTCACATTAAGGATTTCTGCCTTTCTTTTAAAGGCATTGAAGAGGAATTGAAATGTGTTCAGCAGGAGAGTGATGCAAACAGTTCTCACCTACACAGAATAAAAATCTGACTCCCTGTAAGCTCCAGCATTGGGCTCCATCCAACATTTGGGGGTCACAGGATGACAATGACAACAATGGGAAGTCCTCATAGCACAAGATCATATGTCATCTAGCCTACCATCATCAGTGCTTTCTAGCAACAATCCTAGGAGATGGGCACTGTTGTCACCTCTAATCTATAGGACAGGCACATAGATGAGCATGACTTGCCTAAGATCTGGCAGCTGGTGTGGAGCAGAACCAGGAAGGGAACCCAGAAAGTCAGTGGTGGAGCTGGGAGCCCCTAGGGTATTGATGCAAGGGGAACCTGCTTTATTAAGCAGGGAGCTTCAAATAGTAGGAGCAGAAACAGGCCACAATCTGCCTCTCCTTTGCCAGAAGGAAGAAGGCAGAGGGAAGGGTCATTTAATGAACATCTGACCTCATTAAGTAATTTGCTCCAGGTTCCACAGTTGGTCCGTGGCCACAGCCCACGCCCTCTTCAATACATCAAATGTTCTCAACTGTTTTCCACTCAGTTCTTCCATCTAGTGTGTGAACTGTCCCCTCCATCTTTGTGGCATCTGGAAGTCTGATAAAACACTGTTATGCTTCTTGGAAGTAGTCCCTTGACAAAAGGTCTACCGCAGGCCCTCACCAGAGAGCTCTGCCTTCAGCCACCAAATAGACATGCACTTCATTTTCGACTCACCACAATTTCCCATCACATCGAGAACACTTCTCCATCTGGTCCTCAAGGAAATCATGTACCTTGCCAAGTGTTTTGCTAAAATCAAAACACATCATAAAAAGTCATAGAAGGGGTTCTGAAACCGAGGTGGAAGAGTGCAGTTGGAGACTATATTTCATAGTTTAGCTGTGTGATCCTGGGTAAATTCCATCCCTTCTCTCAGTTTCCTCATCCATAACATAGTCATGTTATACCTCCCTGCCTGTATCCCAGGACTATTGTCAAAGAAAGGGGAATAAGAGATAATAGTAAAGGAAAATGGCTGGAAAGCATTGTCTCGCTGTGAGATCATTTTATGCTGTTTTCATGCTCCAATGGGCTAATAATTCTCTCCAGGGAATTCTTAGGCATGACTCGTGCCAAATGTGCTTTAACGGATGGAGATTATAGAATACCAGCCCAGCCAACGGATATCCAAATAGCCAAATTGGAGAATTTGGGGAATAACCAAATTGGTGGTTCACAGCAGCTGGTCACGAGGTATGGCATGTCTGAGACCCCCGCGGGGTCAGACTGCCTGGGTTCACCACGAGCTCCACCAGTTACTGGCTGTATGAAATTGGGAAAGCTAAAGTCCCGAGATCATAGCAAAACTAAGGTTAATTGTGAGGATGAAACAGCGTCAGTAGGAGGAATGAGCTTACAACAGCACCCGGCCTCCAGGGAGCCCACCAAGCGCCAGCTATAATGTAGTCCAAGTGTCTCGGGGATGCCTTGGAATGCGATTTCGTAGATCCTTTTGTTTTTATTGGGGCAACCTTGTATGATATCCCAAGGATTCATACTTACGTGGTACTGTGGGACTCAGCTGCAGAAACTGCTCGGCACAGCCCCAGTTCCTGCTCCCAGGGAAAGCCCAGCCCGAAGGGAAGCGAAGCTGCCTCCCCTTATATTCATCTGCCGAATCCGAGTACGTATGTATCATTATTTGTTTTACAGTCAAGTTGAGTCAGACAAGAGAATACACATATATTTATTCTGAAAAAGGAACAGACTTCATTGAAGAGTCCACCAGAGCCAGTAAAAAAGAGCAATGTGTTAGGTATTTGGAAGAAGAGAAGAAAGCAAGCCAAAGATTAAGTGCAGCAAGAGGCGTTTTAATGTTCCTAGTAACTGATTTATAAATTCCGTGCTAAGGCTCTGCGCATTTGATTCTTTGCCGTGAATACCGCATCTCCATTTTTCCATTTTATAGTCTTGGCGGGAAATGGCCTTTTTCGGAGCTGCCACTTACAGCACTTAACTGTGCCGCGGGGCATCTTGGGACGAGGCGGTGGATCAGAGCCTGTCGCAGGCCCGTGGGGGAAGAGCTGTGCTTGGGCTGAGCCAGGCCCCGCCCTCTCCCCGCCCTCTGCAGGGGCTTCCAGCCCCTCCCGCTGTCCCCTCCACCTCTGCATCCCTTACCCTCACTCATGGAAGTCTGAAAACTGCTCCTCTGAAACCTCAGTCCTTGGCTGCTAGGGGGTAACAGTCTTAACAATCAAAATATCATTCCCATTTTTTGGACCTAGTCTTTCCAGCTATGTTACAGTTATTATTTCCAGCAGGATGAACCCCAACCTTTGACAAATTTTGAAGTGTTTTAATTTGTCATTCCTTCTGTTGCTCTTTTGGCCTGAGTATTGGCAAATGAATAGTCCTCCACAATCCTTTTCTACAAGCAATCTTCCCTAAGCACAATTCTCTTGAGCACAGGGTAGAAGTTCAACTCCAAGGTCAGACAGACCTGGCTCCAATACTTATTTACAGATACGAATTGCTCCAAGACTCAGTTTCCTCATCTGTAAGGTGGAGGTGTAATTAACAATTCAGCCTTCTAAGACTCTGGTGATTATTCAATAACCTCTTGTAAGGAAGGCTTGCAAGGCCAGCGCACCAGCTGTTACCACCCTGACCCAAGCTCTTGGCAAAGACCCAGGCATCAGATCTGTAGCTCTGCAAGGGCCCCAGGCAAGCCCACCCATCCTGAGCGTCTGTGCTTTCCTGGATAGAAGCACATGGATATCTGAGTCAAAAAGACCTAGGCGCTTATTAAAAACAAAAATAAATGTATTAAAATCAAAATAAGAGCTAGTCTCAGCATTTTAGCATTATTCGCCATTCTCTTTTCTCTTCCTTTCACCCACCCAATCTCCCTCACACTCATTCCCTTCAATTCCCCAAAAGTGAAAGGGTCATAAATGGTCATAGTGTCATCAAATAAGACAATGGCTATAAAAGGCCTCTGTCAACTATAAAGCACTTTACAAATATCCACTTTTATGGAGGATTCCTCTGGAGAGTTATATGTGGAGGAGAAGCTTGGCTCCTTCCCAATAAGAAGAGCCAACCTTTCTCTTCCCACTCTCCAGATGGTGATCTGGGAGTTCCATCATGTTAGAAAAGAAAACATGATGGGGAGGTAGGAGCCAAATTCAACTGGTGCCCCAGCTATGGTCACCCTGTATTTTCAGATTTGAATAAAATTGGCCCAACCAGCTAAAACCAAGATGTCTCTGAGTTCTCAGGGACTCAAGCTCTTGGGGTCACTTTCACCTTGCATTATAGCTTCCAGTTCCAATTGTTAATCTCAAACAGAACAGCTAACATTTGTTGAGCTATTCAAAGTGCTTTGTGCATATTAGAGCATAACCTTCTCACAACCACCTATGAGGTAAAAGTTATTATTATCCCAGTTTTACAGATAATGGCCCTGGGGCATAGAGAGACTAAGTAATTTGCCAGGGAACACAGAGCCACAAAACTCAGGGGGAAGTCAGGCTCCAAAGCCCAAACTCCTAACCCCTGGGGTTCTCTGTCTCATCATAGGCCAAACTCCCTGGCCTGCTCCCTTCCTTGTCCTCCCCACTGACCAGACTTGTACTCTGCCTGATTAGATCCCCAAACCACACAGACAAGGCAAATGACTGGAAGGTTTGCTGGTGGTAGAAAGCGTTCATGGTCCTGAAGCCATGGATTTCACACTTTGCAAGACATTGGCATGTGCCCTGCTGATGGAAATGTAAAATGGCACAGCTGCAGTGAATAAACGGTATGATGGTTCCTCCAAAAAATCCACAATATAGATCACATGGGCCAGCAATTCCACTTCAAGGAATATACCTAAAACAACTGGGTTTCAAAGAGATCTTTGCACACCCATATTCATGGCAGTGTAGCCATGTCACAATTGCCAAAAGACAAAAGCAACTCAGGCTTCATCAACAGATGAATGGGTTGAGAAAATGTAGTATGTACATATAGCAGAATATTATTCAGTCTTTTGAAAATGCAGAAAATTCTTTTTTTTTTTTTTTTTTTTGAGAGACTAAGAGAGTACTATGGCATCATCACAGCTTACAGCAACCTCAAACTGTTGGGCTCAAGCAATTCTCTTGCCTCAGCCTCCCAAGCAGCTGTGACTACAAGTGCCCACCACAATGCCAGGCTAATTTTTCTATTTGTAGTAGACACAGAGTCTCACTCTTGCTCAGGCTGGTCTTGAACTCTTGAACTCAAGCAATCCACCCCCCCTTGGATTCCCAGAGTCCTAGGATTACAGGCATGAGCCATCACGCCTGGCCTAGGAAATTTTCATACATGCTACACCAGGGAAGAAGCTTGAGGAAATTATGGTAAGGGAAAGAAGCCAGTCACAAAAGGACACGTGCTATGTGATTCCACTTACAGGCGGTACATAGAGTGATCAAATTCATAGAGACAGAAGCTGGATTAGTGGTTGCCAGGGGCTGGAGGAGGGGAGAATGGAGAGTTAGGGTTTAATAGGTACAGACTTTCAGTTACGCAAGGTGGAGTTTTGTGGATGATGCTGATACTTGCACGACAATGTGAATATACTTATATCCCACCATTTAGCAAACGTCTTCTATTGTGCTGAACATTCAGCCTTCCCACTCTATTTGCCACCCTTACCTGCCTCCATCAGAATCCACCCCTCACCTTTCCAGTCCAAAGACTCAAAACAGGGCCTGGGTTCTGTGGGTCATCTGCCATCAACACAGAGCCTGGCCTTGACATTCCACTCTTCCCTATTTTATAAATGGAAGAGCTGGAACTTATTTTCCCAGTGATACAGACCAGGCCAACCCCCATCAGAAGTTCCTACAGTGAGAATCAATGAAAAATGTGTTGAAAAAACAACACCTTTTTTCACCCTTTTGCACAGGATGCCTTCTCTCTCTACAAAACTGTCCCTGGACTAGGGGTAAAAATAGATTAAATCAATGGGGTGTGAGCAACCCAGGCAATAGTGTGGGCAGAAAATGTTAGAATATCTGTATTTTTGTATCAAGATAAAATTAAATAAATAAATAAAATTAAACTGTGTGTTAAATATGACACAAACATTATGCTTTCTAAGTTCTATATTAATATTTAAATCGGAAGATTGGTAGTAGCATGATTTATAAATAAATATACATATATAAAGAGAGAATTCTCAAAAATTCTTTACTAAGAGGGGTATACAATCAAACTGCTTGGTGACTATGGAGCCAGGGGACAGTGTGGATAGGTGGCCATCAAGCTGGCAAGCAAGTGATGCAGAGAGGACTGATCACCCTGAAACTCATTCTCTACCAATGTGCCACAGGGCTCTGTGTGCTGTCCTGAGTTGCTTGGGAAAGCTGATGCTTTGGAGAATATGAAAGTAAAATAGATAATACGTTATCCTACATTTTCTGTCACATAAGAACATTGTATGATTATCTATATATTCCAAACCATCTGAGTTCTTTATTTTCTGCTGCACACAACTACAACACCCACTCCTGAAAAAGAATAAAGGGAAACATTCCAAGATCCTACCAGTGCTCACATTGAAATGGTGAGTATATGGGTAATTTCTCTTCTTTTCTCTGCTTTTTGCATTTTCAGCACGTGGATATATTAATATTACTTTTACAAACAGAAAAAGCAGGTATTCCTTTTGTTTCTCAGCCCTTTCCCCACCCCTCAGCGTTTTACATTTTCACATAGCCTGCCAAGAACCAGGTCGGAAACTAAGGCCTCTGAGGCCTCTGGGGACGCTCCTTTGTTCCTAAGGACATCAGCTGAAGTGGAAAGCAGGCCTGGGTTTGAGATTTTTTTCCTTCACATCCCAGTGAAAATGTTGGGAACACCACTTTGCTTTTGGCTCACAAACGCCGTACCCCAGGTTGATGTTTGCCTAAGCTTGGGACTGGGATCTTCCTGCCATGCCTGCCAAGGGGATTGTGGGGTTGTTAGGACTGCGATTGTGGGACACACACCACCAGGTTCAAATCCTGAGGACTGCTCAAGTCATTTAACTCTGTGCCTCGGTTTTGCCATCTGTAAATGGGGTCCAGTGATGACAGCACTCGCCTCTCAGAGTGTTGTGAGAGAGAAATGAGCTAATCCAGGCGAAGCCTTTGGAGCACTTTCCACTCTTGATGCCTCTGTAGAGGGCTCAGCTGTAATTATTTTTCCCATGAAGCCCACATAGCTTACTCTCCCGTGTCATCTCCTCTGTGAAGCCTTCCCTGACTGTCCCCTATGACCCCCATCACACTGCGCCCTGACACCCTCTAATCCCTACTCTGCCTGACTTTTCTTCATAGCTCTTGTGAAGTGTCCCCTGCTAAAAAGGCAGGGCTTCTGTCTTCCCTGTATTTTGAATAATCCCCAAAGCTTAGAGCAGTGCCAGGCCCACAGCAGTCACTCGTTAAGTATGTGCTTGAGTGAATGGCTACATTCCATCTCTTCCACACACAGAACCCCACTCAGGGAAGGAAACTGACTCAGAGAGGCTGAGCCAAGTGCCCACGGCACACAGCCAAACAGTGAGCCAGTGCAGCCTTGGAGCTGGGTCTTCTGACTTCAGTGGGACCCAGCTCTCCCAATTAGCCTCCTCAAAATAACCCAAAGCCACTTCAAGTCTCTCTGCCAGACTCATTCATTCTTCCCTGGACTCTGAACGCTCCGACCCCTGCATTTCTCCCTTGGGCCACACTGAACACCCTGCAGTCTCTCAATCCTATAGCACCATCTCCCAACTCCGAGCATTTACCCAAAGGTCTCCTGACCTGGAGCGGTCTCTCTGCTTCTCTTCACCTGGCTACCAACTTCTAGCCATCCTGTGACTTTCAGCACGAAGGCCCCTTCTTCCAGGAAGTCTGCCCCGATTCTCTGCTATTGTACCTCCCGTTTTCCCCTCACCTCACTTGCTTGTCAAAGCTGGTTTGTTCCTCTATCTCGCTGTGCTGCATCCCCACACTCTAAGCTCCATGAGACAGAGACACACCATTTAACTCACAAACCCCCTGAAAGCTGGGTGTCACCACCCTCATTTTGCAAAGGCTCAGCTTATTGGGCTCAGCCTGGACTTTGGGTTCAAGCCAGTCTTACTTCAGTCCCCTACCCCACACTAACAGAGGCTCAGCCACCCTTTCTCCATCACACTCTTCCCCTGGACATTCCACAGGTGGCCTCTGGTCTGAGGGTCTCCTACCTGCAGAACCCATGACTCAGGCCACAGCTTCTCCAACTGACCCTTGGGACCTCCCTGTCAGCCCCTGGGTTTTCAGTGCATTGCTCTGACCTTGGGGGAGGGTCTAGCTCAGGACCACCTAGTCAGGCTCTATTCCCAGGGTCCGAGCAGACCCATGAAATCGCATATCCTTTGCACCCCAACATTCAGGCCCTCACTTACGTTTTCCTGCCTCCTCTTCCTTTCTCTATCAAGCCTCAAAAACATAATAACAGGTCACGGCTACTCAGCATTTCCTATAACACATGCCAGACCCTCCTCCGGACTCCTTACAAATATGAGCACATTGTCTCTTCCTCAAACGGGGCATTTCTCCCCATTTTACAGATCACATAGCAAAGATGAGGCAGGGAGCCCAAATGCTTGCCTTCTCTCAGTGGTGAAGCCTGGCTACACTGCATGGGTAGCCAGCAGCTGCCCACGTCACTCACCTCCTGCCCCTGACAGAGCCGTTCCTCCCCCTCCCCCACTTGTCTCCTCCTCATCCTTGCAGGTTCCTTCCAGACTGGGTTCCTCCATCCTCCTCCACGAAGCACCCCCACCCTTTCCCGCCCAGAGTCCGTCACCCCTCGTCTACACCTTTGGCTCAGCACTTACCCTATCAATTGCAAACTCCATGGGGGCAGGGACTGTGCCCTCTTACGTCAGCCCCTGACCCCAAGCCTGGCTGGCAACAGGCACTCAGTAAACACCTCACGAATGAGCCATTCCGTAAATGAGCTAAGGGGCCCGACTCATGATTTTCCAATTTAGAAACCTCTCTCCTCCCTAAAACAAAGAGTTCACATTACTCACACATATAAATCGACAGTTTCAAAAAGCCTTAATCCTTCCACACTTACTGCAAGCCCATACCCACATGGAAATAAATAAGTTCCTTTTTTAGGAGGAAAAAAAGCAGGCTTTTCATGGCATCATAAAAACAACGCTTTATTTTTCATCTTACAGGGCCTGTCTGGGTTTAGTTATGCTCAGGAACCTGAGAAAGACTCTGAGCTAAAACTCACATGAAAAATCACTGTCTCCACAGCCGCCGAGGTGCGTGGAAGAAGTAGACATTTCTCTGTGTGTCCACCTGTGTATGTCCAACCGTCATCAATCACCCTCAGAATAGGGCCCGTGTGGGAGTGTGGCTCTGTCAGCCTCAGTAGATGGCAAAGTAAAGAAAGAACACTAGCACATTTTCAAGATTTTTAAACCTCTTATTAGGACAAGAGAGCCCCAGTGCCCTTATGCTGGCCTTATTTCAAGTCCTCCTTGTCTGTTCCTGGGCCCATCAACAAGCACCAGGCTCAGGTGGGGATTCTGATTGCATGCACTCATGTATTCATTCATTCTGAGATGGACACCTACCCTGCTCATGTAAGATTTCCCCTCTGCCTTCTGGGCCCACCTAGGATGAAGCACAACTCATGAAATCACAAAGCAGTTTTCATTTTCCCTGCATTTTACAGTTTACTAGGCACATCCCCACACATCCCCACACTGGGCCTTGTAGATGAGGAGGCCGGGGCATGCGGACTCTAAATGGCTGGTGCACATTTACTCAGCAGGAGGCCAGAAATCCAGGGTTCAAGCCCAGATCTTCTGCCCCCCACAAGCATATTCTCCCTCCCTCCTTTCCACCCAACAACAATCCCCAGTGCAGCTGATACTCAATAACCAGGGCTGGGAATGGGGCATGAATGACCTGACATCGTCATTAAGACAAAAGTATGGTCCATTCTGGACTGACAGACATGTGAGGCAATGGGAAGGTCAAATTCAAGGGTCCTGGACAGGCAGGCCTGAACTCCAGTCCTGCCTCAGGCCCACACCTATGTTATGACCCTGTGCAAGCTCAGTCCTTCTGAGGGGAGGTGATAATTGTTCCTACCCTGCAGGGCTGATATGGGATTACTGAGACAAGGCAACCCAGAGTCCCAGGTAGGAGGAAGGGACTGGTGTGAGCTTGCTAGGGCTGGCAGGACACAACACCTCAGGCTGGGGGCTTAAACAACTAGACATTTATTTTTCACTATTCTGGAGGCTGGAAGTCAGGGATCAAGGGGTTTGCAGATGTTTCCCCTGAGGCCTGTCTCCTTGGCATACAGACAGCCACCTCCTCACTGTGTCCCCACATGGTCTTGCCTATGTGCGGGCTCACCCCTGTTTTCTACCATTCATGTTTTCTACTATTCTCTTTTTATAAGGACATCAACCAGATTGGGAGAGGGACTACCCTAACAGCCTCATTTTATTTTTTTTATGTATTTATTTTTATTTTTTATTAAATCATGACTGTGTACATGTATGGGGAACAGTGTGCTAATTTGATATACAACGTGGAATCCTTACATCAAACTAACATTTCAAACCGAACAGCCTCATTTTAACTAACCTAGGTTGTAAGGCCCTCTCTCCAATTACACTCACAGTCTGAGCTGCTGGCAGTGAGGGCTTCAACATATGAACATTCTGGAGAGACACGACTTGTCTCATACAGTACTTGGCACATGAGAGTTTTACACAGCGTCGGAGTGGATTGATTTAGATTCTTGCCCCCTGCTCCACCCTTCAGACACATTGCTGGCAGTGGCGCAAATTTGTCCAACCACTTTGGGAAAGTGTTACGCTGTTGGGTAGTATCTATTCAAGGTCACTGTTTATAGACCTTAGGACTCAGCAATTCCACTTCCCCCCAAAATATATCCATATATTTACCCAAAGACAGACACCTGAATGTCCATGGCAGCCCTGTACACAGTAGCCCCAAACCAGCAGCTTCCCAAACACCCAGCAACAGCTGCCTGGGTTACGTTCACAACAATGACATAGTCCACCGTGCAGTGGGAATGAAGTACCACAAACAAACACACCCAGAACGCCTGGGTGAACCTCACAAACAGAATGCGGAGCAAAGAAGTAGGTCACAGAAGAGCAGATGCTTTTGATTCCATTTTGTAAGTTACCGAATTGGCCAAACATAGGAGCACAGGGTGTCTAAAGTCAAGACAGTGCCTAACCTTGGAGGGTGGGAACAGATAGGAACAAGAAGGTGCAGGGGGCCTACTCGGCGCCTGGAAATGTTGTGCCTCTCCATGTGGGGGCTGGTTCGACTTGTGTGCACACCGTGAAAATGCAGGGAGACATATGCTCATGATTTGTGCAACTTTCTGCAGTTAGACTTCAGTTAAAAATGTTCCAGGGTGTAGGTGGTGGAGAGAGAGTAATTCATTTGTCTGCTGTACGAATACTTCCTCAACTCACCTAGGTAATACTCATGGCTCTCCCTTCTTTCTGCTTCTGCTCTGCCCAGCCCTGACCCTCCAGCAGCCCCAGCCCCAGCCCGATCTCGGCTGCCCACAGCCACCCATCCCGAGTACCCTCCGCTGCCCCAGGTTGCAAATGCTCTGGCTGCCAACGCAGCCCTCTCACCTGTTCTCAATTAGTCCTCACCTACCTGACCTGGTCACCCTCCACAGAGCAGTTTGCCAGAGCAGGTTGGGGGTGGGGGTGCACCTTTCCGGTCCCAAGCCAGGAGGCAGTCGATGTGTCTCTGCCCCTCACTGACCTCTTTTCTAATCTGTCGAACTGGCACGTGCCCCTTGACCCTACTCCTCAGGAAAAAGCACATTTTCTGCTGACCCAGATTCTGCGCCTTTGACGGTGAATAAGAAGTTGGACTTTTGCCCCTAGAGACTGAAGCTTTGTAAAATGCTGGCTCAGATCGAGTAAGAGAAAGAAACCAGGTCGGCTCAGGGTCGGCTCAGAGCCTCCCTGTGTGGAAAAAGCACTGGCCGGGGGTGCAGAAGGGAGTGGGCTGGTTCCCCGGCAACCTCAATAAGTGAGAATGTGATGGGCCCTTTGGCTTGTCCTGTCCTGACACTTCAAGGTGTTTTCCTTTTTCTGTTTTAAAGCTTCATGGGGGTTTAATTCACCTAGTATACAATTGCCTTTTCTGAGGGTACAAATCCCTGATCATTAGTTTATTTACAGAGTTGGGCAGCCATCACACAGCATCTAATTTTAGAACATTTCCACCATTCCCAAAAGAAGCTCTCATTTGCAGTCACTCTCACTTTCCCCATCCTCCCTCCAGCCCCAGGCAACCTTTAATCTAATTTCTATCTCTGTAGATTTCCCTGTTCTGAACATTTCCTACAAGTGGTAACATGTGAGCTTTTCATTGCTTCTTTCACTTAGCTATCATGTGGTTGGTTCCGGCAGTGGCACCATGTTTGGGGACTTGGGTCCTTCTTCTTGGCATATGCTATTCCAGTGCATGGACATACCAAATTTGCTTGTCCATCGGACATTTGAGTTGTTTCCATATTTGGGGCTATTATGAATAATCCTGCCATGAAAATATGCATACAAGTCTTTCAGCAATGTTTTTATTTCTCTTGAATTGCTGGGTCATGTGGTACCTCCATTTTTAACATATTGGAGCCCTGCCAAACTGTCTTTCCAAAGTGACCGCACCATTTTACATTCCCACCAGCAGTGTTTGATGGCTCTTATGTCACCACACCCTCATCAATGATTGTTATTTTCTGTCTCTTTGATTTAGCCGTCCTAGTGGGCATGAAATGGTACTTCATATCCAATGCAGATTGGATTGGCACTTCCCTAATGACTGTTGCTGTTAAGCAGCTTTTCATGTGCTTATTGTCCATTCATAAGGAGACCTTTTTTTAAAAAGAAAATGCATTAAAAAGAACAACAACAAATCAATATTCTGGCTCACTTACAGATCTGGGTTGGAACCCTGGCTTTGCCACTGACTGGGCTGGCTCTGTAAAACTCTGAATGCTAACACTTTGCATTTGTTCAGCACTTTTTGACAAAGCGCTTTCTCATGAACCATCTTAGTTATACCTCATTTCTGCTATTATTACTCCTGTTTTATAGATGAGGAAACTGAAGCTCTGAGAGGTTCAGTGACTTGCTCATGGTAACACAGCTAATAGATGACAGAGCTGGAAGTCAACTCAGGTCTGTCTGGAATCAAAGCTGTTGCTCCTAACTCCTTTGCTTTTATTTCCGCAGCCAGATAGCTGCAGAATAAACGATCTTACCTCGAGCCATAGGAAATAATGGGGGTTTATAGGACACTGTTCTCAATGCTTTTAATCCTCGTAACAGAGTACTAGGTTCTATTATTTCCTATTTTCTAGACCAGGAAACCAGGCTCAGAGAAGTCTCATACCTAATTATGCACACTCCACAGAGCCAGTAATCAAACAGGGAGTCTCTGGTTCCAGGACCTGAGAGCTGAACCCTTCACTATAGGTTTTATAAGGCAAATAGTTTCAGAACAGAAGTTTGGTTTATTCTAGTTAAATAAAATGAGTCATGCCCCTGTCTTCTATCCACTACCCATTTTAAATCCATATTTCACACATTAGCCATAGAAAAACAAATTCTTCCTTACAATCAGAACAAACTGGAATTACAAGAAAACATGGCCTGGATGGAGCCTGTCTCAGGCCAGGTGGCCACATCCCAGGACCCTAAGTCCGGTCTTCAGTGCCCCTTGGCATCACTCAGAACTGCAGTATCTCTGCTGAATTTCTCTCCTACTAAATCAGAGTGGGCAATTTGTAAAGATCCCCTGGTGATCCGTGCTCCTAAAATTGGAGAAACACAGCCCTAAGAATTCATTCCCCTAAGGGCATCTCCAGCCCCTTTCTCCTGTGCACTCACCTCCGTGTGGGCCCACCCCTCCTGGGGAAGCTCACCTCCTGAGCAACCACCCCCAACCTGCACCTGGGCACCTCCCCAGCCCTTCCTTGGGACTCACCACCACCATCGGCACATGTCCATTGCTCAGGTTTCCTCTAGGGTTTCTTTCTTTTATTTTGGGAACGCTGCTTGTTCCAAAGGTCTCAGCAGCCGTGCCCCTGGGCGCCAGGCAGGTGATGGCTCCCAAGGGCATCTGACTTTGAGTCCTGGTTTACATTCCCCTTTCCTTCCACTCAAATAATTTACATTCCACAAAATACTGATTCCCATAACATGCTTTGGGGAAAAGACATTCCAAGGTTAAGAGCATTTAGGAAACAGTATCTCCTCTTTAGTAAATTACAAGGCATTTTAAAGGTCCTGAGAACTCTGCAGTAAAAAAAATTTAAAAAATTAAAAATTAAAAAGCCTCCTAAATTATACGAGTGTTCCCCAAACTTAACGATTTACAAAATCCCTATTCTCAAGTAATCCCTATAAATATTCAGTGGATGTATTATTGCCAGGAGCATATCTCAGAAAAAGCAGCTCTAGACAGAGGGTCATATCACTGTTTAAGGCCAGTGGGGTCCAGGAAATCTGCATTTTATCACATTGTCTACCCTTACCAGGTAATTTTGATGCAGAAGCACAGTGTACCCAAGCACAGCATGACTCACGATATCTCTGAAAATTACCACTTGCCCAGTGCTTTAAAGTTTACAAGACACATTCCCATACATCATCACATTTAAGATGCCGTCTTATTCAGCTTGGCTTTCTGTAACAAAATACCATAGACTGGGTGGCCTAAACAACAGACATTTCTCTCTCACAGTTGTGGAGACTGAGAAGTCCAAGATCAAGGGCCAACAGACTCGGGGTCTGGTGAGGACACACTTCCCATCCTGCAGACGGTCGTCTTTTCACTCTGTCCTCAAATGGCAGCTCTGGTATCTCTTCTCTTCCTAAAAGAACAATAATCCCATCCTGAAGCCCTCACCTGCTGACCTCACCTAAACCTAATTACCTCCCAAAGACCACCACCTCCAAATACCATCACAATAGGGTTAGGGTTTCAACGTACAAATGTGAGGGAACACAATTCTGCCCCATGAAGAGCCTTTGGCCGATTCTTGAGCCAAAGCCATGCATCACAAATTGCATGTTTCTCTGCTGTCCTCTCCTCACAGCTAAGCCAGGACTTCTGCCTCTTTCCACTATCCTCAGCCAATTTGGCAGCACAGCCCTTGTGTATATAAAGCTCTCAATTAGCGCTGGGCTGATCGGCCCCATAAGGGGTGCAAAGCCAGGCTTGAGAGTCTTAATCGCCTGTTCCTCTTGGAATAAGGAAAATATGGTGCCCTCAAGAGAAAATGGGACTGTATATGTCTCATTACACCGATCCTCATGAATAGGTCAAGTCTGTCTATGATTGAACTTGGTGGTTAAGAGTGGTGACCTTCAGCCAATTGCATAACTCTACAAGGCTTCATGTTCTCATCTACATAAATGATATAGAGCCATGTGAGAGCTAAATAAACCAACTTATTTAATGGCCTTCGTCTTAGAACTTGGCACATAGTAAGAGCATAACAAATGTTAAATAAATATTACATTTTCCCATCAGGACTATGTTCGTCCCTTCAAGCTGCTACAACAAACTGCCAGAGGCAGGGGTAGCCTATAAAAAACAGACATTTATTCTCACAGGGTCTACAGGTTGAGGAGTCCAAGATCAAGCTGCCAGCAGACTCACCGTCTGGTGAGGGACCGTTTCCTGGTTCGTAGAGGACTTTTCTCTGTGTCCTCACATGGTGGAAGGAATGAACAAGCTCTTGTGGGTCGCCTTTATAAGAGCACTAATCTCATGACCTAATCACTTGCTGAAGGCCTCTTTGAACTTAAAGTAAAACCCTATACCTCCTGCCAACTGAACGAACCCCTCTAGCCCAAGGAGACCTCAGAAAAACTTTAAAACTAAGTTTCCAGGCCAGGGGAAGTGACTCACACCTGTAATCCTAGCACTTTGGGAGGCTGAGGTGGGTAGATTACTTGAGCTCAGGAGTTTGAGACCAGCCTGAGTAAGAGTGAGACCCCATTACTACTAAAATTAGGAAAAACTAGCTGGGCATAGAGATGCACACCTGTAGGATCGGCTACTCAGGAAGGCTGAGGCAAGAGGATTGCTCAAGCCCAAGAGTTTGAGGTTTACTGTGAGCTATGATGTCACAGCACTCTACTCAGGGTGATAGACGGAGACTCCAAAAATTAAAAAGACTAAGTTTGCATCCATGACAGAATGGGAAGTCAGACACACATTATTTTATCCATTCCTTGCTAATGACCATCAAACTTCATTTCCTAAAGACCAAACCAACATTTTTTCCTGACAAGATACCACGAATCATGAAGTGGCTTTGAGAGTCTGTTGAACACGCACAAAGAGGGTTTTTGAGCCCTCATTTTACCCTCTTGACACAGACGGTAGCCGTTTCTAAATATGAACCCCATAAGAAAAATAGAAAGCCCCATTGCACAAGCACATAGTTCCCTTTGCATAAATGTTCATGCCTCCTCCTACAGCTCATTAAATATGTATATTTAGCCATTGCGCTCAGTATAAAATCCCATTCCCTTTGTCTCTCCCTTGGAGCAAGAGTTCCTGGTCTGTGGCCTGGAGCCCTGTCTCCCTGCTGTGGAGGAATGGCCACTTCAGGCTGCAAACCCTTTAGGAGAAATAAACCTCTCCCTTTCCAAATTATACACCTCCTTATTTTTTTTTTTCAGTTAATATCCTCCTAATACCATTCCCTGGAGGGTTAAGATTTCAACATATGAATTTCGAGGGTATATGAGCAATCATTTTACTGCATTCTGCCCCTGGCTCACCAAAACTCCATCTTACATGCAAAGTACGTTCATTCCATCCCAATAGCCCTAAGAAATCTTGACTCCAGTATCAGCTCAAAAGTCTAATGTCCAAAGTCTTATCTGAATATCTCCTTTAGGATATGGATGATTTATCAGATATGGATGAAACACAAGGTACATTCATCCTAAGGCAAATCCCCCTCCAGCTTTGAGTCTATGAAATTAAAGTTAAATGCTCCCCAAAATATAATGATGGAACAGGTACAGGACAGACATTTGCATTCCAGATGAAATAGTGAAGCAGGAAAAGGTGAAGGTCCCTCTTAAGAACAGAGAATAATCTTTGCCCCAAGGATCTGCTCTCCAGGCTCACTAGGGTGGAAGTCCCATCCCTGAAGGCTTGCAGGACAGAGGCTGGGCCCCCAAGGCTCCAGGTAGCCCGTCCTTACCATATCCTCACATGTTGTTGTTACCTATTGCTCTTCAGGGCCGGAATCCCACACTGGCTGGTCTACTTCTGGGCCGACCCCTCTCCTGTGGTACCACTAGGCATTACTCTAGTAGAGATTTTCTTTAGTTCTTTGTCTGGTCCCATGCCCATGATCCAGGAGGCTTTGTTCTTAGAAATCTAAGTGGAGGCAGCCATACCCTCCATAGCACAGTACTCCATGCACCACATAAATGCTGCAAAAGTCTGCTGCCTGCTGCTTGCACCTTGTGGAGGGGCAGCCACTGAGCAAAGGGAGAAGGGAACAAGTGCGGGGCACTGGAGTCCACATTGTGTGGACGCTGGGCAAGGCTAGTGGAGGAGGTCTTGCAGGCAACTACCCTTCCCTTGAAATTGATCTGATGATCTCTGAATCATTTTGTAGGAAATGGGGGTTATTCTTCCCTTGTCTTGAACAATAAATCCTGGGTTCTGTTTAGATGGCTGACTAATCTCCCTATCAGGGCCTCACCCTTAAAATTCTCCCACCGACCTTCTCATTCTTTCCAATATGGAGAGGCTGAAAATGTCCCAAATCTTTAAGTTCAGTTTCTTTCTGATTAGTAATTCCACCTTTAAGTCATTTCTCTCTTCTCACATTTTATTATAAGACGTCAAGAGAAGCCAAAGAGTTCCTTCAGCACTTGGCTCAGATATTTCCTCAGCCTTATATCTACAAAGCAGTAGGACACAAACACAGTTCAGCTAAGTCCCTCCTCGCCACTCTGTGATAAGGACGGCCCATCCTCCACTGTCCAGAAGCATCTTCCTCATTCCATCCAAAGCCCTGTCAAGTGACCTTTACCCTCTACTGTGGTTTGAATGTGTTCCCCAAAGTTCATGTGTCGGAGACTTGACCCTCAGCTGCATACTGGGAGGTGGGGCCTAATGGGAGGTGTTTGGTCGTGGGGGCACCAGACTTATAAATGGATTAGTGCTGTCACCACAGGAGTGGCTTCCTTATAAAAGGACAAGTTCAGGAGTTCAGTTCTTTGTCTGTCTCTGCCCTCTCTCTCTTCCACCTTCCCATTTCTCTCTCTCTCTGTCTCTGTCTCTTTCTCATCCTTTCACCTTCTACCAGGGGAGGACA
Organism: Arctocebus calabarensis; assembly: GCA_963573935.1. Lineage (NCBI taxonomy): Eukaryota > Metazoa > Chordata > Mammalia > Primates > Lorisidae > Arctocebus > Arctocebus calabarensis. The sequence goes on from CAUYON010113382.1 coordinate 52,295, forward strand.
TAGTAGAAAGGCTATCACCAGAGGCCACCACCTTGATATTAGGACTTCCCAGCCTTTAGCACTATGAGAAATAAATCTATTTTCTTTATAAATTACTTGAGCCGGCTGCGGTAGCTCACACCTATAATCCTAGCACTCTGGGAGACCAAGACGGGAGGATTCCTTGAGCTCAGGAGTGAAGAGACCTACTAGAAACAGGAATAATAGGAATAATTAGCCAGGCATGGTGCTGGGCACCTATAGTCTCAGCTACTCTGGAGGCTGAGACAGGAGGATCACTTGAACCCAGGAGATGTTGTTGTGAGCTAGATGATGCCACGGCACTCTAACCTGGGCAACAGAATGAGACTCTGTCTCACAAAAACATGAAAAAATATATATGAGTTACTTGGTCTCTGGTGTTTTTTTATTACAGCAGTGCAAAATAGACTAAGACACCATCCAGATTTCAACCAAGATGCTTGATGACTTAGGTGTTCTCTAAGAAGAGTGAGACTTTCTCTATAGCTCTCTTCTTTTCCCTGGGAGCCCTCTCTAGAATCACCCTTAAGGGTCTGTTCGTAGCAATGCAGGCTTCTTCAAACATGCACCTCAAGACTCCGCCAGCCTCTATACATCCCCATGTTCCAAAACTGGTACAGCATTTTTAGGTATTTGTTACAGTAGTGCCCCACTTCTTGGTACCAGTTCCCTTGATCTCAGTCTGGAGGGGCTTTAACATGTACTAAATTCTCCATTAGAGCAGGTCTGTGGCTGTTTTGCTGACCCCACCCTGACCCCCCATGATCCTAGCACCCACCAGAGCCTGGCATATTGTAGGCACTTAAATAAATACTAGTGAGTAAATGAATGAATGAATGTATTCCTGGAGCTCTCTGTCCCTGCCTGCTCATAGGACATCTCCCCCTGTGCTGAAATTGACCATTGAGCTCTCAGCCTGTGGACTAAAATAAAATCTTAAACTCCCTCCACACTGACCGACTGACTGGACCCCTTCTTGGCCTAGAGGATAAAAGTGAGTTGCTAGCCACGAGGAAGGAGATCAGATACACCTCATCATGTCTCCTTCTCTTTTTAGAAATGTCCTTTGTGACTCATTAACAGACCTAAGGCCGTGCAAGACATAGGTCCCCTCTGTACAAATGTCCTGTAGTTTGTCTGTGGTTAATAGACCCTTATCTTAACTTAAGCATTCCTTTCAGCTAGCTCCTGGAGTATTAGACAGAGCCTAACTCTTTCCGCCAATTGTCAACTGAAGACTCTTTAAGCCTGCCTATGACCTGTAAATGCCCACTCTGAGATGTCCCACATTTTCAAGCCAAACCAATGTATACCTTCCAGATATTGATTTATGACTTCACATGTAATTCCTGTCTCCTTGAAATGTCTAAAACCAAACTGTAACCCAACCACTGCGAGTTCACTTGCTCTGGGCTTCTTGGGTGTGGCTCTGGGTCATGGTTCTCAAATTTGGCTCAGAATAGACCTCTTTAGATTATTTTGCAGAGTACGGCTTCCTTTCCATTGACAGCCCCAAGAGGGCTGACACTGACCATAAAAGAGCAGCTCAAGGCTGGAGGACACAAAGGCCCTACTCATACCAGTCCACTGAATGAAAGAAAAGAAAGTACAGCTCTGCACACAGGCTTCCAAGTTAGGGATAGGATTCTAGAGCAAGTTGCTTAATCTCCCTGTGCCCTGGCTTATCATCTACAAAATGGGAATGATGACACACCTCCTACCCATGAGTTATTTATTTTTGTTGTTGTTGCAGGTTTTTGCCGGGGCCAGGTTTGAACCTTCTGCCTCCAGAATATGGGGCTGGCGCCTAACTCCTTGAGCTACAGGAGTGGCTCCTCCCCCCACCCCCACATGAGCTATTTTTTATAGATTAACTGCACCAGCTGATAGATACAAAATCCTTAACACAATGTCTGGCACAAAGTCATCATTGTGATGCTAGTTACTATTACTAGGATCATCAATACTCATCAAGAATGGGTGCTCAGAACAGGTTAGCGTCCTTCCAGATGATAAAGAGGGATAAAGAGTGATGTCTAAGCTCTCATCAAAGCACGAGATTTCCTTCCTTCTCTTTATGCAGAGAGACAAAAGCGTGTTCGATTTAGGCTCAAGTAAAGAGCTTCGTAGGAGACTGCGGGACGGTGAAAATAACTTCATTTTCATTCATCTTCCCTGGGCTCATTCATCTGACACTGGCAGTGGAGCTCTAAGCATTTGATATTGGCTTGTCCTGATTCATTACCCCGGCCTCTTCCTGCACACCCACCTCTGCCGACTGAGATGCGAAGCTTGGTTCCAGACGGTGCCCATTAGCACTTAAGGGCTCACCCAGCGAATGGAAGGCACCTGTTTGCCTCTCTTCTACTTCTTGTCTTGCAAAGCTATTTCCTTTTCTGGTTCGCTTTACTGCCCCCCGCCACCACAAGAAACACTACCAGTCCTCTCCATGGTCATGTGGAAATGACCATCGGGTAATGGCTTTTAAGACGCCAAATTGCATCAAGTCCAAGGACTGCTGAGAGTCCCATCTTCAGCAAGGAATTTTCCCCTGTTTGGTTTGGCCGTCCAGTGGAGCATTAGACAGCAGTTTAATCATTATTACCGGTGCCGCACTGCGACTCTCTGGAGAAGCACTAAACTGGAATGAAAAGGAACTGACATAATTAGTCTGACACAGTTCAATAGGGAACTATTACACCAAAGGTAATGAGCTCCAATGATATGTTAATGTTATTGTAAGAAATTATGCCTAGTGCAACAAAGTGGCTGGGAGTTGGGGGCAGAAGAGGGAGGAGGGGACAAGCTTGGAATTTTCCCAGGCAAGAAACTAGTGCAAAAAAATAAATTTTTTTTTTTTTTTGAGAAGACTCCTAAAATGCCCTTTCTTTTGACCCTGAGGTGCCTGCAGTCACTTGGGGCTGAGGATCTGTTATCAAAGCTACAGGATGCTGCTGGGGCTGCACAGGTAACTCTGCTCATGTTGAGATGCACAAGTGGCTGAATTTTTGTTCAACTAAGAAAATGAAAAGCTGAAGGAAATTACTCCAAGCATTATTAACAGTCCTTTACAGTTGTTCTACACTGCACCGTTTACAATGCATTTGCATGTCCCTCATAAAAAGCAAAAAGGTATGACCAAAGGCAAGGATCTATCACTTACCAAATCGTCACCCTACTCAAATAACATCTATGGGTCTCAGTTACGTCATCTTTAAAGTGGAAGCAATAATTCCTATCGTCAAGGTTGGAATAATGCCCAAAAGCTCACATTGTATAGTAGGTGGGCAGTAAGATGTAGTTGGTATTATGCCAATTAATTGTCTCTGTCCTGGGGCAAAGTTGACAAAGACCAACTTAGAGAGATGTGGACATTCTCTAGAACCTCTGGATTAATGTTCAGTCTCAGAAGGCGGCCTGTGGGCAGCATGGTTATGGTCCCAAGCCAGCAAACTTCACCATCTCCAAAACACGGTTGGTCACTTCCCCAAACCAAATAACAAACTAAATCCCCATCGCTCATGTTAGTTTTAGTTTAGTCCCGTTTAAAGTTGGAATGACAGCTGAAGAGTGGACTTTCGCCTCGTGTGATTTTGTGTAGTTTTTGAGCTGAGATCTCTGAATATAAGGAGAAAAAGAGAGAAGGGCATGAGAGCCCGACTCCCCGGAGGCAGAGACTCTCTTCATGGCTGCTCCGTGCCTCCTCTCACCCTGGGTTTCCTTTCAAAGTTAATACAGATACTGGAACTTAGATATGCACATGATTTACAGCTCACGTGTTGATTTCATATCCATTGTCTCATCCTTTCAAAAGAATCCCAGTGTGCTATAGGGCAACCACTTTCCCTACTCCCACTTTACCTACATGAAAACCAGAGTTAAGTGCCCCCCGAAAGTCACACAGCAGAGGAAGGTGAGGCAGGATGCAAACTTGAGCTTTGAGACCAACGCAGGGAACAAGAAGGTGTGTCACTGGGGTGCCCCCGACTCTGACCCACCTCCGCTCCGTACAGCCATTCTCGAGTAACCACCATAGCAGAGCCCCTTCTTTCTCTCCTAGAAATGGGTGTCCTTTGCCACCTGGGGGATTGGGTGAATCAAGAAAATCAGCTTTACGGTTTCAGGCTGGAGAGCAGCTCCAGATGTGTCTTTCCAAGGGAAAGAAGGACCAGTGCCTGGCCCATGATCTGGAGAATTCCACCTACCCCATCCCCCATCAGTACTCACCACCCATCGTCTCAGACCAAACACACACTGAACCTGAGAGGGGCATAAGCAGCTCCCTGGAGGAAGAATTCAAGCCAGCACCTTAAAGGTGTAAAATAGCAGCTGACCACACCTAGGCCAGTGAGCCTCAGAGCAAGTCCCGCAGCGTCAGTGATACCAAGAACTTCCTAGAAATGCCACTTCCTGGACCCAACCCCAGACCTACCAAGTCAGAAACTCTGGAGTGGGGCCCAGTGATCCAGAGTCTCACGGGCACTCCAGACAGGGGGGACACTGGTCTGGCATGTTGTCATTTCATATCGATGAGGGTCAGAGAAAGGAACACAGTCTCGTTCAGGACACCCCTTCATTCCCACCCTCTAGCTCACAATCCCTCTGCATCTCCCATCCCTAGACTCAGGCCTGACACCCACCAGGGTGTCCACCCCCTTCCTTTGAGACCATCCCTCAGACCAGTGTTGAAAATCCTTCCTGCCGTCCTGCACCCTGTCCTCTCCATCTACAGCCAGAATCATGGGACTCCCCTGCCCTCTCACAGGACAACTAGTACCTCTGGGCTGAGGATGGACAGACTTTGATTCCAACCACAGCCCTGCCAGTTTTCTCCTGACCACTGAAGGACAAACTCGCCTTTCAACCAAATAATTGATTTCCTCCTGAAGACATCGCATTCTCATTTACAAGAAAAGTGTGAGCTCTTCCTTTTAGTAGGATGGCTCCTGCCCCTGTGGAACCATGGCCTGCCCTCATCACACCTGAGCATCACTGATACCCCCAGGACCTGTGTCCTCTAAGTCACCCAGGATGGCCCTGATTCCCCATATCTCCCCTGAGAAGGGAGGAGTGCAGTTCACCCCAACAAAAGGTCATGCTATATAAGGAGCAAGAACAAGAGAACTAGCAGCAGAGCTGCTTACTGGCCAGCCGGGGCCTCACCTCACCAACTCAGGGGAGTAGGCCAAGCTTCATTCCTGCCCTCGGCAGCACCTCCTAGGCTGGACTTCACTGGAACCCTCTGTTCCCAGGGAGGAGCCAGCTGAGCAGAGACAAGGACCCCAGAGGAAAGAGCTGGGTTCTATTCCCTGAGTTTCCTTGAGGTAATCCACAACCCAAAGGGTACCAAGATCCATGGCCTCTAACTTCTGCTCATTCTTCCCAAGCCATGCCACGTGTAGCCCCGGCTCCAGAGCCTTGGGGAGAAGGGGGCTTCCAACCAGCACAGAGTCCCTCTGGCAGACTCAGCCCATGGAAGTCCTGCTCAGAACTCCTCTCTTACATGGTCACCTGCTGTCCACACCACAAGGGCACAAGGGCCTCCCTCCCCATGCCTGGCCCTCATCAGCAGGTGTGGAGAAGAGCCCCTGTGTGGCTGCAATGTTGCTCTTATGAGGGGTACTCGGGCCCTTCCCTCCTTTTCTTCCTGTAGGCTACTTGTCTGGGCCCTGCCCTGCAATCAGACAGTCCCAGGACTTCCCAAGAGACACACCACACACCAGAGGCTCTGCTCTCAACAGGCTTCCCAGTGGCCACTGGCAGAGGCACCTCCCAGAAAGACCACCCCTTCTTCCAAACTCGGGCTCGGACACAAGTAGATTGGGTAGAGCCTGCAGCTGCCATCCTGTCAGATGGTGGCTCTGATGTCCCCCGAGGGCCCCTTCACCTTAAGTCCCTCAATACTATCTCTCTCTATGTGGCAGCAAGTGACACAGTGGTTAAGAGATGAGGTGTTAGGTTCAGATGCAGCCCAGCCCCCACCCTAGTCTTCTCTGAGCCCCTGCAGTTACACAATATCTCTCTGGATCCCCATTTCCTCATTCGTTTCACCGCAATAACAATAACAGCTATTGCATGGTCACTAGGTCATAGTACAGTCAGTTAAAAAGTAGAAATAGTTTTTTCATTGTTATCATTTTACTATTCGTGGTGGCTGTGGGATGGGAGGGTAGCCCAAGTGAAAATTACAAAAAATGAAGCCTCGTTCCTAAAACCACCTGAGCCGAGTCTGGCAGTCCAAAGCCAAGCCGAGCAGCCACACTTTCACCAATGCCCGGATGACGGAGGGGCTCTTTTCATGGTGGGGTTTGAGGCCTAATCTATGGTAGGGTCTGATTTCCTAACTGGGAAATTCTCCTGTAGCTGCCAGAGCAGTGCTGTCATTAGCTTGGGGTCACCAAAGCCTCAAAGGGGAAGAAGGACTCCAAGTGCCCAGAGCATGACTGGAGCCCTCAGGCACGGAGACTCCACCCTGAAGTCCAGGCTGGAGCCCTCAGGCACAGAGACTCTACCCTGAACTTCAGCCTGGGTCTTCACAGAAGAATTAGGAGATGAGCAAGGGCCAATACTTTCCCAAGACCCTTTCTTTGTGCTTTGCATAGCCCTGGGGCGGCCCCCTAACCTACCTTCCTCTCCAGGCACTCTGGTTCAAGCTGGCCCAAGTAAAAGAAGAAATATGTAGGCATATACATGCAACTGAAGTGTTCAGAAATCGTGTTAGCTGTAGGCATGGCTGCATCCAGGGTCTCAAAGTTATAATATTTGTCAAATACTTATGAATACTTCCATGTTCCAGGCAGTGTCTTTAGCATATAAACCAAATCCCATCCTCATAAAGACAAAGATTGTGTAAAAGTTTGCATTTTTACCCCACTTATTTGAGTGGGCACAGCCAAAAACCTTTTCCTGTTCATAAGTGGCTATAGCCACAACTCTTGAGGCTCTATTCTTCCAGGTTCAAAGCCATCAGAAAAGAGTGAGACCCATCAAAAGTCCTTGAAACACTAAGAGGAGACAAGCTCCCCCTCTTGAAGCAGTCACTGTAGCCAGGTGAACAGGATGTGATATTTGCTTCAGATTCTGGTCTTATGATCCACTCAGACCATTAAATGAGGGTGCAGGAAGAATGTACCTGATGAAGGGGGTCTAGGTGCACAAGAGCAACAGCAAATGTTTTCTCCGTCCATCCTGCCTGGTATCTCCTTGCCTGAGATCTCTCTACAATGCAAGCAAGCTCATTGATCAACTGAGCAGACAGAGTCATGTTCTCCTTTCTCCCCTGATTTCCTTCCTAAGGAAACAATAATAAAAAATTAAACAGGGACACAATCTACAATTTACACATGAATTTCATACATATTATGAATGATCCATGTGAAATGGTGATGCTATAAACTGAAAGCCTGTATCCCACACTTCCTGGAATTCTCATGTTGAAGCCCTAACCCTCAGTGTGATGGTATTTGGCAAGAGGGCAATTTGGGAGGTAATTAGAACAGAGTAGGAGATGAGAATGGAGCCCTCAGATGGGATTATTGTCCCTACAAGAAGGAAGAGCTTGCTTACTCTAACTCTGCACGCACACAAAGAGGTCATGTGAGGACACAGCAAGAAGGCAGCTGTCTGCAAGCCAGGAAGAGAGCCCTCACCAGAACCTGCTGGCACCCTGAGCTTGGCCTCCAGCCTCCAGATTGTGAGGAAATAAATGTCTGTTGTTTAAGATGCACCATCTGTTGTGTTTTCTTGGGGCAGTTGTAGCCAACTAGGACAATAAGTGGGCTTTAACCTCTTCCCAGTCCAAATCCCACCAGGACCATCTGGAAAGGAAGCAGGGCTTTGAGGAAAGACTTCCACACTGTGTAACCCAGAGCAGGATGGTATGAAGGGGATTCCAGGCTGGTGAAGGGAGATGGGTAAGGGACAGGGCTGTTTATGTCCATAACTTGCTCCGCACCTTACTTCCTTGGGCTCTGGGCATAAGGAAGAGCCTTGGATCCAGGGCAAGACTCACTTCCTGTCAACTTCCCCAAGTCAGCACCAGAGTGAAAGCTAGACAACAGCTTGGTTGAGAAATAGCAGTGATCACTGATTTAGAATTCAGGATACCTGGTCTCTGGTCTTTGCCCTGACTTGCTAAGGGACCCTGCAAGTGTTACCCTCTGTCCAAGCCTCAGTGTCCACCTCTGTGAAATGCTGAAGTTGAATCTCATTCACACCAAGGTTCCTTCCAACTCAGACATGCTTGTCTGTGTGCTGGAGCTGCTGAGAAGCAGGGACAGTAGCCAAGTGGATGGATGCCCAGGTTACCTGGGCCCTGCTTAGCCCTTCTTCCCTGCTCTCAGGGACCTGGGGAGCAAGGTGGAGCCCAACAGCTCCAGGGAGACCAGCAGCCATCTGTCTCCTTCAGGTTCCCCAGCCTGGCCTGGGTCGAGCTACTGATAAAATTTCAGATGCTTAGTCATACTTTTTTGAGTAAATATCATGGTAAAAAGACATGACATTTCCGGGGCCAGTCTTCAGCATTAATAAAAGATTCCAAGAACAGGGTGACCTTTTCACAAAGGATTTGTAAATGCCAAAAACTACATAAAACCTCTCTTTCTGAGGCAGACAGGATTGTCACAGCTCAGCATTTATTCCTCCACGTGTGAGGCTGCTCTCGTTTTCCCCAGTTCTGTGTGCTGGTTGGTGAGGAGCTGTGAGCACTGTCTGGAGGGAGGAGGGGGAGGTAGAGGAGGAGGGAAGGGAGGAAGGAGGAAGAAGGGAGGAGGAAGGAGAGGAAGAGGAAGAGCGGGAGAAGAGGGAAAGGTAGAAGAGGAAAAGGAGAAGAAGAGGAGAGAGGAGGAAAAAGAGAAAAAAGGAAGGAAGAGGAGGATGAGGAGGAGAAGGAGGTGGTGGCCAGGCCTAGAAAACAGAGCGGGAGGATGATGGGGCCTCTTAGCTGCTGAGCAGGCCACTGACAGTGGAGAACCTGAACTTGAACCATCACCACCGCCACCACACGACCATCTGTGTCTCCTCCATGCTCGCCAGGTAAAAGGTGGCTCCTGCCCGCAACCAGTGAGAAAGCACAGTGAGAAGTAGAGGATGTGTTGGAGTGCCAGGCCACCTCCATGGGAGTCACAGGCTGGGCTCCTCCCCATGTGAACTATATCCCAAATCTCCAGCCTTCCTCCTCCATGTGCCACAGAAGCGGGGTGGGGGCAAGCAGCATGATGTGTGGAAAAGCCATGAGCCTCAGTTTCCTCATCTAGAAAATGGACCTCCCTCTTAAGGGTAGAATCATGATACCAAAACATCACAGGCACAAAACCACAAAACACAGCAGGCTAGAAGGAGCTGTCCCGTCCCCACTGGGGTGCTGAGCTCCGTCTCCCTTTTGGTCTTCCTCACAGCACAGGTTCCTACTCAGAAGTTAACTCTGCTCCTTGGGTCAGAAAGTTGTATCAGATCTTTTGCACTCCCCTCTCAGTGCAGTTGCCAGGGACCTGGGAGGAGAGGGAGACTCCCCAGAGCAGGGAATCCTGCCCCCTGACAATCGCTCCAGATGCTGCTGCCTCTGCCTGGCAGGAAGCTCAACACACTGCCATTGGCTGCCCCTTTGCTGGGTTCTCTGTGCAATGATCCTTGACAGATTCTAATTTTCTTTTAAAAAGACATGCATTATTGCAGAGGCCATAATAATACACATCAGCGACACAAGGCAATTGTCCAGTTAGTGAGGATACAGTGGGTTTCACTGCCCAGCTCAAGCTTCTAATGTGTGAAGAGTTTTAGGAAGTGGTCTGCAAAGAGCTTTTCAATTCAGTGATCATGTTTTCAGAACTAATGATGGGCCAGAGAACTCCCTATTCTTTATGAGTCCCAAAGTAATGAAAGATGAGTCCTTACAAAGCCCTGTGGATTGGATAACATGAAACAGAAGCCCAGAGAAGGTAAGAGATTTGCCCCAAGTCACGCAGCTGCACGGGCAGAATGAGGACTAGCGTTCAGACTGCTGTCTATTTGCCCACTGTTCCTTAGCCCATCCCTTGGAAAGTGGGCTCTACACAGGTCCCCAATTGTCTTTCAGGTAGGATTTCACAGTGCTTAATAAAGCTGAGCTCTGACATCAGTTTTACCAAGACAAGCTCATTTCCTGTTTGGGTGGGCAAGAATGTCACTTGAATGAGGCTGTCGGCTCCCTCTTAGGCCATCTTCATGGACAGACTGGAGAACTGGGGACTAGATGTTGGTAGCATTGGGAAGATTCCTAAAATCTCCCCTTTGCTTCACCTTGCTAGTTCGCCTTTCATGGGCGTGCCATGAATATCAATTAAACATGACTCTACGTCAGGCTGGAGGAAGGTCCCTATTTACCTTCATGGGCTTCCTCTGCTCTTGGCTTCATCCTCATTCTCATTCATTCATTCGCTATAGATTTAGGAAGCACCTGCTGTATCCCAGTCTTACATCAGGTGCAGGGCATAAAGGGGAGCCAAATAGACACGGCTTCTGCCTGGATGGAGCTCACAGCCAAGTGGACAAAACAGAACTCAGTAACAACTACTATGGCGGCCAGTCCCATGATGGAGGCAGGTGTCATGGATTAGAGGGCCAGAATCCTATCCTGACATGTGGAAGGTGACTCAGACAGGTGACAGAGATCAGGTAGGAGCAGGTTCGGGAATTCTAAATCTCATAGAGAACAAGAGTTCTGCAAATAGAATGGCTAGGACATAGACTGGGGCCAGATGCTGAAGAACCCTGAGGCTGGAGAAGAGAACAGGGGCCAAATCAAGAAGTGCCTGGTTCCCAGGCTGTGACCTGAAATCAGCCATGATCACTGGAGAGTTTGCACAGAAGCAACAGAGTTTGCACAGTTTGCATTCTCTTGTGCATCCTCTCAAGAGAATTCTCTGGCTGCTGTTAGAGATGGGGTCAAAGGCAGGGGCACAGGTCAAGGTCAAGAGATGTCAGGGAAGTGGATGAGACAGCCCTTGGTTACTGAGGAGGTAGTTCCTAGGGGAGGGGAGGAGATGTGGGCAGTCACAGACCCCACCTAGTAGAGCAAGGGGGAGGATGTTAGCCCCAACCATGGTGCACAGGTCTGAACCAAAATCATGCCCACTGGAGTGAGTCTAAGGAGGGGAATCTGGGAGGACACATTGGCAACAGGACATCAAGGGGGTCTAGATGTACTGAAGGAGGAAGCCAAAAAGGTCAGAAAACCAGGGAAGGGGGGTCTTAAGGAGAGAAGGCTACACTGGGGAGGGGCAGAATCACTGTCAGTGCACCAGACAGGATCTTGCTGCCCTTCATGGTCAGGTTCATGAAGAGGGGCCACTGCAGGGGAGGCAACTGAGGGTGCAGATCACAGAAGAAGTGGGCAGCTAGAGCGACAGACCACACTGACAGGGCCAGCATGTGACGCCTGCGCTAAAGCTGGATACCGGGGCGCGGACGTCTCAGGCTCACAGCTGCTCCCATGGGGCTGGCCTGGTGTCTCCATCTGACTGCAAGGTCTGTGCAAGCCGTCAGCTGCATGTGGCTGCCAAGAAGGCAATTGCCTTCTCTGACTATATTAATAGGAGTTTAGTGCCCAGATCAATGTGGCTAAGAGTCCCACTGCTCTCCGCACTTGTCAAGTTGAATCTGAGCTTGTGGCTATGAAGAGCCTGCATGGCTCAGATGCTCACCTTGGGGGCTTCCCAAACTGTGCTCTAAAAAGCCTTAGGTTCTCTTTTTGGGTGACAGTGGCTCCACTGGGGGGGCCCTGCCTCCCTGGGAATGTCCCCTCTTCAAGCCAGAATTGGCTCAGAGGCTCTGAATAGGCAGGAGGACAGGTCCACTGTTGCCAGATTACCCCGTACCTTAAGATAAATCAAGACTTTAGATTTGTATGTGAAATCTAATGCTTTTAAAATATTGGTCCAAATGTTTTTAAAATCCCAGTACAGGTTGAACGAGTATGGGAGCTGGATCAAGGCTGCAGCCTCCAGCACCTCTGAATCATTGCTGACCTCTGTCCTCTGAGCACCTGTAGCCTTGCTCCAATCTCAGCCCAATTCTGAGCCCCTTTCTGGACTCCAAACTCATCTCTACATTCTTCTTGCCACTTTCATTTCGTAAGTGTGCCAGGAGAACCCAGGTATCCATATGTCTCAGCCTTCCTTGTATTAATTCTTAACTGCTATTGTGAGTTAGTGGCCTAAAACAACACAAGTATATTCTCTTAAAGTTCTGGAGGTCAGAAATCCAAAACACCTTGGGCTAAAATCAAGGTGTTGGTAGAACTGCAACCCTTCTTAGGGTTCTTTGGAGAATTTCTTTCCTGCTTCATCCACTTTATAGAAACTGCCTGCATTCCTCTGCTTGTGGCCCCTTCCTCCATCTTCAAAGCTCATCACTTGAGCCTCTGCCTCCATCTTGACATCTCCTTTCTGACTCTGACCCTCCTGTCTTTCTAAGTGTCCCTGTGATTGCACTGGGGCCAACTGGGTGATCTGGGCTTAATTATCTCCTCCTCAAATCTCTAATCTTATCTAAAAGTCTCTTTTGATTGTGTAATTTGTAAACAAGGGAGAAATATTTGGCTCATGATTTAGAAGGCTGGAAAGTCCAAGAGCACAGCGCCTGGAGCTTGCAGTCCATTGGACAAGACTCTGACCTCGTGGTTGAAGGATGGAAGGCAGAAGTGACCCTGCAAGAAGGAAAGGAAACCAGTTTAAGTTCACCTTTTTTGTCTAGAACCCACTGTGGGTTAGCCAACCCACCTCTGGAATAACAACCTTAATCCATTCCCAAGGGCTGAGCCCTCATGACCTAATCACCTCTCAAAAGGTCTCACCTCCTAGTATCATTACATTAGCAACTAAATTTCAACATGAGTTTTAGGGGGAATATTTAAACCACAACACCAGGTAAGGTAACATTTTCATAGGTTCCAGGGATTAGGATGTGGACACCTTTGAGGGCCCATTATTCTGTCTACCATGCTCCTTGGACTTCACTCTGCATGATTGCCCATCCCAAGATGTCTCTTACTTGTCTCCCATAGTAGGTGAGTCTACTCTCTGGATCCTGGTGAGCTGTGGTTCTAATAGGCAGGCAGATAGGCAGAGAGACACATAGATAGAAATTTACATCAAGAGCCAGAAGGGAAACACAGAATGCACACGCGTGTGTGTCAGTGTGTGAGCACATGCATGGGTGAGCGTGTGTGACACAGGGAGGCGGCAGGAAACCCTGACCCACACATAGGTTCTCCTGGACCTTCTGCTCATTGGTGCCTTTGCCCCTGACTCTGAGTCCACTTTCTGACGTGTCAGGTCAGCATTTTCCCCATCCCCAGTTCACTTACCAAATTGGATTAGCTGTGGACAGAACCCATTAAACAAATGCACCTCCCCAGCCTTGATTTACTGGAAGAAAACAAGAGATGTTTTCCTTTCTGGGAAGGTATCACTCTTGTGTGTGCTAATGTGCTAAGACTTCATTCCTGCCAGCTTTCTGGGGAACCTGTCTTGGGTTAGGCCAGGGGGTTCTGCTACTTAGAACCAGAGCGTCAGAGCTGAGAAGGGGCTGAGAGTTCACTCAGCCCAGACAGGGGCAGGTTGCGCTGACAACTCTACTCATCAGGAGAAGAATGGGCGCAAAGAGCCTGGGTCCTACCTCCAGAGACCCACGGGTCAGGGGACACTCAGAAGTGCAGACTGTCATAAAACATGACAATTGACATCAACAGGTACCAGGTCCTCAGGTGCCTCCCCACTCCATCCCTCTAGGAGCCCAAGGTGGGACCATATTGCCCAGGGAGGAACAGAGCTGCAGCTCAGGTACGTGAACGGAGCTCACGGGGTCAGGCAGCGCACACAGGGGTAGGAGAGCAAACTCAGGACTCAGACAGAACTCCACTCCATTCCTGGCTCTCTAGATACTCATCCAGGACCTCGGGCAAGTCACGCAGCCACTCTATTCCTCAGTTTGCTCCCACACAAAATGGAAATGAAACCAGCCTCTTACAGTTGTTAGAGAAATCAGAGTTACATTACATACAATGTAGTTAGCACGGGGGATGCACAGTAATCATTACTCTCACTAACATTTGTAATATTCAAGCATGAGGGCAGGACCAGGCTAGCAACCTGGAACACTTGCCGTGGCATCCTTGGGGTGATGTGAGAATTGCCTAGCTATCCTGTTTGGGTGTTGGGCCTGGGCTGGGATTGAACCTGAGGCTCAAAAGGTCCTACCTATGAGGAGCTGAGCCAAGCAGGGCCTTCATCATACCATGACCATGGCAGAGTGAAGGTCATGGTCACCTAGGATGGGAGACCTCCTCCCCTCCCCCCATCTCCCTCACACTTTCCCTCCCTCTCACTCTCTTTCTCCCCCTCCACCTCCTCCCTCTCCCCCCCCACACTTCTGGTCAGCCCTAGGTGAGACAGGACACTGGGAAAGGAGGAACAGGGAGGTTGGAGAGCCTCCCCTCTGGTTCCTCTATGAAACATGGAATCAGACTCAGTGATCCTTTGGCCTCTTTCAGCCAGTTGCAAACACCAGAATCTGTATCTGGATAGTTTCAACAGGGTAGGCATTTATTAGTGCGGAGACAAAATCGCCTCTTGCTCCTGTTACCGTTAAGAACAGGTGAACTCAGCATATCTCCCAACTAGGAAAAAAAGAAAATAAGTTCCTAACTAATTCTGGTCCCTCAAAACAAGCGAAATCATGAGGTTTCCCCACAGTTAGCTAACACTGTAACAAAACAAACTCTATCCCTGACTTTAGTGAGGCTGATATCTAAAAAATTGTCATGATATGTATGGATGTTATAATATGGGAGAAAATTGCTATTTTCCAACATCAATGGTCTCACAATAGACTCAGTAACCTTAGTAGCTTTGCCCCATGCTTTTTGGTCTTTAAGTTCCTGCTGTGTTGTATTTGATAAACCAGAGTCTTTATGAAGTCTGACTCCCGTGAGCTTCTTTACAAGCAAGCTTTTTCTTTTTTTCCTAAATGCTATTATCTCAAAGCCTTACTTTCACATTAGGTAATACACAGAACAATTGAGCGGGGCAGAGAAATGGATTCAAGGTTAAGCTTCCATAAGGAATATCTGACATTTTATCACAGAACTGTTTCAGAAGCAGAACCACGTGGTTGACACCGCCTGAACTTGTTGAGAAGGGAGATTTCCATGATAGGAAATACACCTCACTGTCCCAGGGGACCCGGCCCCTAGGGAGGCCAGGCAGCTTGGTGACCGTACTGAGAGTCAGCATGGCCTTTGGAGCCCTATGAATGGAATCTTGTCTCCACCACCGTGTTTCCTTGGGCAAGTCATTTAGTCTTTCTAAGCCTCAGTTTTCTCTTCTGTAAAATGGGAATAATTAGAATCCACTTCATTGGTTTGTTGTGTGGTTTATTTTCTTTATTTTTATTTGTTGAGACAGAGTCTCACTCTGTTGCTCTGGGTAGAGTGCCATGGCACCAAAGCTCACAGCAACAGCAAACTCCTGGGTTAAAGTAATCCTCTTGCCTCAGCCTCCTGGTTAGCTAGAACTACAGGAGCCTACCACAATGCCCAAATAGTTTTTCTACTTTTAGTAGAGGTGGGGTCTTGCTCTTGCTCAGGCTGGTCTTGAACTCCTGAGCTCAAGTGATCCACCCGCCTCAGCCCCCCAGAGTGCTAGGATTACAGGCGTGAGCCACTGCGCCCAGCCCTTATTGTTAGGTTTAAAGGACCAGGAGCAAAACAGGTCCTTCCTTCCTGTCCTGAGCCTATGGGCACCAAGGTTGGGCTGCTGCCCCTGAGAAGGCAGTCAGCAAGGACAAGGAGGGGGACAGGTCCCTATATCAACTGAAAGAAGTGGGGCTGGGGCTGAGATGGGAGCTCAGGGCTGCGGGGAAGGGGGGTGAAGGTTGGGGCTCCGCACGGGCTGAGGCCTGGCTGGCATAACTCAGGCTAGCACCCGGGTCAGACCAGCTGACAACAACACCTGAGGCTGAGCCCAAAAGGGAGGCCGGGACTGTGGGGACACCTCCAACCTCAAATGAGCCTACATCCCAGCACCTGCGCCCTGGCCAAGCTTACTGCGGCCTGATTGTCCGTGCAATGGGAGAGGATGGTCTTACAGGGTGTCTGCTCAAGACAAAAAAAAAAAAAAAGAGGCTATCTGGGGCAAAGGCCAGCAGGAGAGGGTAAAGGCTCCTGAGCTACCTCCCTGGTTCCCACTTCTACCAACAATGTATGGGATGTGGCTGTTTATTTCCAAACTCGGCCACATTCACTTCTCTCAGCCCTGCTCCCCAAGCAGCTATGACATGAGGGACTACTTGACTTGGCAAACAGATGACCTTGGCCGTGGTTGGGGAGGAGTCAAGGTGCCTCTCAGTTCCAGCCCCAGCATGCATGGCCATTCACTCTCCTCAGGGCCGCACTGTGGTGGGACCTCTGTGCGTCCATCTGTCCTGCCGCTTGTCATCCACCAGGGGCGAGACAGGCCAGTTGTGATGAGACATCGCCAAGCACAATCAGGAACCAGCACACATCCTGTTCCCCAGTCTTAGGCGGGCCCCACAGACCAGAGAACTCCCTGAAGGAAAAAATCACCAACACAGCCACCGAATGTCTGTAGACGCCCAGCTGGCACCACCCTCCTGGACCTAGGCCTCCAGCCTTGGAGGGGCAGCCTTGCCTCCTGGGTCTGGGACTCGGGAATATCAGAGCACGAAGCTCTCGTATCAACATTTGGCTAGCTCTATGGGCTTGTAAAGCACTCCCATGTTTTCCATCTTAACCCTGGTAAGTACTTACCAGCCGCTGTTCCATGGACAGCCATGCCACGTGCAGTGAGTGATGCCGGTCAGGCCCTGACAAGGCCGGCAAAGTCTACGTGCTGACATCTTCCAATGACACTGTCGTAGATAAGGTGGGGAACTGGACTCCAGGGGACCAGTCACGGACCCAGGCACTCTGCACTCACTGAAGTGTTGACTAAATATAGCAGTCTAGAATAAAAGTGCTTTGAAGAAACACCCACTTCAAGATAGGAAGATTTGGGTCACTTTGGAACCTATGAGAGGGAATCTGACCTGTACTATGATGAGTAAAAACATTCACAGGGGTTAGAGTCCCCGTCTGGGTGTGCACAGGGGTTAGAGTCCCCACATGATTGTGCATGGGGGTTAGAGTCCCCATGTGGTTATGCATAGGGGTTACAGTCCCCATATAATTGTGCATGGGGATTAGAGACTCATCTGGCTGTGCACAGGAGTTAGAGTCCCCATCTGGTTCCCTAGGTATATTTGCTGTGGAGACCAAGCATAGGGGCTCAGTTGTCAGTTCCATACAGCTTGTCGGGTCATATCCTATCCAATTTGTCATCTAATGGGTACCCACCTACGACTAAGAAAAGGATGAGGTTTTAGTGTAACACCGTCTGGCCCTAGTGCAATCTTAAAGAAATGGCCATTAAGTGGATCCTTGGATTACTGTACTATTTAACCACTAGAGCTCTTTTGTTAAAGGTCAGAGAAATGGGACGAGATCTCCTATGTTCAAGCTTTTATTTGTTTGTGTGCACACCTGGTATCGTCTGTCTGTGTGATATTTGTCTCTTTCTGTATGTGTATTCACCTGGAGGAAAGTCCTTTGGGGGAATCTTATCTAATTGAACAATTTATGGGTACTACTCTCTGACTAAAAGAAAATTAACATTCTACGGTAACATTGTTTAGCCTATGTATATTTGGGACTCCAAGGCAAGACGTTCCTTTGAACAGCTTCTTAAATTATTGTACTATTTTACAACTTGTTTTGTCAATGGTCAGCAAAATGAGACAGAATTCCATATGTACAGCTTTTGATGTCTTTACATAAGACAGACGCAAGAAAAGAAGGGAATCTTATAATAGTTCAGACAACAAAGGGGGGAAAGTCAGTCACTTGGGAGACAAAGGTTATAGTGCAAGGTGAGAATGGTCACTGCAAGTTGGTGAGCAAGATGGATGAGAGATGGAGGCCAAAACTCTGTGCTCCCGTCACCTCCAGAAGGAGAGCTGAGCAAGCCAGGTGGACCTGGATGGGATATCCTCGTCTGACACTCATCAAGAGAGCTCAGCTCAACTGGGGAGCCGGCCAGGAGGAGGTATTTACTTTTATTTTCAGTGTTCTTTTTCCAGTATCCGCTGCTGTGGTTGAAGCTCGCTGGACTTCCTGACCTACATTTTTCCTGCTCTCCCCATCTTCACTTTCCAGATAAGGTGTCTCTTTCTACTCCCTCCTTCCCAATTCAGATCCTGACACTTGGGCGAGACACTCCATTCCGGCGGTGCCCTTCTTCTCCCAGTCGATCCATGATGTTTGGCATTAACTCCAAAAGCCTGTGAAGGAGCCTCAGACTGCACATGCAGAATTCCAAACCTGGCCTTCAATGGTCTTTGATAACCATAAGGAGACAGAGAGAAGGGAGAGAGGAGATGGAGCCAGCACCAGGCCCCGGGAGCAGAAAGGGACTTTTCTAATGGTGGCCAACACTGGTAGAAATTTTTCAGAGACAGAGGCCCGAAGATGTCAAGCACGTGCCCTGCTCTGAGGGCTCTACCCTGCTTCCTCTGCAGCCAGCTGGTTTCTGGAGAGAGATGCACCAGGGAGCAGAGCTCACACCCGCACGTGGCAGAGCCCCCTTGAGCCGGCATTCCCCACACCTACAGACCCTCTAGGACCACCTCAGTCGGACAGACAGACCCAGCCTCGGAACAAGCTCGACTTCATCACACTGCAAGGGCTGAGCTCAGGGAACACTCTCTCTGTTACAGGCAAGCAAACTGATTTTATTTATTTACTTAATTAATTATTTATTTTTTACTTTTTTTTGAGACAGAGCCTCAAGCTGTCACCCTGGTTAGAGTGCTGTGGCATCACAGCTCACAGCAACCTCCAATTCCTGGGCTCACGCGACTCTCCTGCCTCCGCCTCCCAAGTAGCCGGGACCATAGGCGCCCACCCACAACGCCCGGCCATTTTTTGGTTGCAGCCGTCATTGTTGTTTGGCGGGCCGGGCTGGACTCGAACCCTCCAGCTCAGGTGTATATGGCTGGTGCCTTAGCCCGTGGAGCTGCAAATTGATTTTAATAACACGAGGGCCACTTCCTCTGCACTCCCTGAATTTTAGGACGTCTGTTTCCCTCTTTTATCTTCATTTCTGGAGTAGAAGGTACAATACAACCCCCTGTGTATTCTACAGCTCCTCTGCCACTGGGAGATCAAGTCTAATTGCCCTACTGCACCATTTGAATGGAATCTTTTTGGGGGGGGTCTCATTTATTGTGTGAAAACATTTGTGTTCTGCATTTAGTAGGTTTCACCTCTCCCTTCTAAGATGCACCCTAAGTGTGATCCCACCATTTACCCTCTCTCCACCCACCTTCCTCCTCCCCTTCCCTCCCTTGTCCCTTTTCCCATATTCTTGTGCTATAATTGTGTTATAGCCTTCATATGAAAGCTATAAATTAGCTTCATAGTAGGGCTGTATACATTGGATACTTTTTCTTCCATTCTTGAGATACTTTGCTAAGAAGAATGTGAATGGAATCTTAAAGCTAAGTTAAACACCTCACTCATTTAATGTCACAGGCTTTTGAAGAAATTTACCTGAGACTTTGTACACCATCTTCTTTTTCCTTTTATTTCTGAGTTTGGAGTTAAAGTAAAAGGAACCAGTAAGTAGGGGGAAGAGAGATGTATAGAAAAACATGGGCATGAAGACGTACTTTTAGTAAGGAAGGATAAAAGAATAGAGAATAATTTTGTGTAGGAAAGAATCTTTTGTGAAAACTATTTGTCTTAACGTAACGTGGTTTAAGAAAGAAAATTTAAGACAAAAGCAAGGGACTGAGATAGGTTGAAAGATGGTTCATGTGAGTTGTAAAAATTCAGGAAAGGAGAATTTAGATACTTTGTGTGTGATTAAGTTGCTTATAATGCAAAAGGAATCTCTAGTTGAAACAAGTTTTCTATCTTCAGGTTATAAGACTTCTGTTTAATGCCTCTTGGATTTCTTTTCTTATATATGTGTGTAAAGTAATAGGTAAAAGCATCAAAAGTTCAGAACTCAAAAGGTCAATCTATCACTACAGAGTGAAAATGCAAAGTTTGTTAAACTATTTATCTTTTGCCTGCTAAAAACTATAGTTGCTGTGTTACCAGTGTCCTTGAGATAAAGGACGAGCACTCAGCAGAAGACCCAAGGCCGGTTACTGATTTAGAACTAAGGAAAAATAAAGAGTCCTCTTTATTTTTTAAAACAGAAAACAGAAGCTGCTTTTCTTTCTGCTCTATCTGGCTCTTACAGTAACTGGGGATATTCTTAACCAATGACTTCTTTTGATTTATATTGTATTCCAGAACTTTATTTCTTCCCTTCCATTTGTACTAAAATGGTGTTCGGAGGAAAAGTGGTAGATACTGACCAGTTCTAATTTTCAGGCCCTGCATTTTCAACTACATAACAAGATTTACTTCTTCCTCCTTAGAGGCTATTCACTTACAGATACTGGTCACCACCGGGCAGCAACATTTGCAGCACTAACTAGACACCAACCTGTATGAAAACAACCACACTTATGAACAACTGAACCCCCTTTTCTGCAGCCTCTGGATGGACATAGAAAGCTGATTGCAGAACCCACTACTCAATTTGCCCCTTCTTAGTGAAAAAGCAGTCAGAGAGGTAAATAGCCCATTTCCCAAAGGATGGGGCTCTGCAAAGTGGAGGGGAAATGTTAAATTAGGCAGTTAGTTAGACACTAGCAGAGCGAGTGGCAGATACAGCTGGGCTATTTTGGTGATTTTGGACTAACTTGAGTCAGGAGGGCCTGAGTTGTCACCCTGAGTTAACATGGGAATGGGGCCGATTGATACCTTTCAAGTAGACTCCCTCGGGATACAAGCTCATCAATGTCTCAGGGACCTTCTGACGTGAACACAAAGGTCATACGTCATACTAACTTGGATTATTTTAGAAACAGCCTGATTAAGACCCTAAGGAGGGGCTCCCAAGGAAGAAGAGAAGACATGCCCAGGGGGTCCCCGTGGACGAACCGGATGTTTAGTCTACAATAGAAGGCCTCTGGGACACACACACACAGTTAAAGTAACAATGTCCCTAAATAAACTATCCTCAACACCTGCCCAGGACTCCAGGTGGAAGGACCATGGAAAGGATACCAGTTTAAAGCAATGCGACCCCCCACCTTCTTAGTTAAACTTGAACTGTAATAATTTCTCAATATGTAGACATTCTACCTTTCCATCAGAATGAAAATACCTGGACTTATTTAGTTAACACTGTAATAAATATGTCAGATTTTCATTTAGCAGGGGGAACCTATGTAAAACAGGTGTTTACGTCCTATGTAGCAGGGGTGAGTACTGTTTTAGAACTCTTAAGAAATGTTATGTCTAGCCGGGCGTTGTGGCAGGCGCCTGTAGTCCCAGCTACTCGGGAGGCTGAGGCAAGAGAATCGCCTAAGCCCAAGAGCTGGAGGTTGCTGTGAGCTGTGATGCCACAGCATTCTACTGAGGGCAATAAAGTGAGACTCTGTCTCTACAAAAAAAAAAAAAAAAAGTTATGGCTCATTTCTTAGACATATAGATAAAAGTATACCTTACTTAAATATATATGACTAGGGAACGTGTTATCATGACAAAAGACCAAGGAATATTTTCTTTAAAATTGAGGGCAGTTAACATACCTGGACTGCCTGCATAATCAGACAACCACCCTGGCTTATGTAATTGTACACCTGAAGCTTACCAAAGCGTTTTCTTACGCCCCAGCTAACAGCACCAGCAGGCCTTGCCCTCCTGGGAATCTCACACCCCTCTCCCCCATATGCTGGGCATGTGGCACTCACCAGACTCAGCCAGTAGGTGTAGTCGGGAACTCCATCTTCCAGCACCTAACCTAGTGATGTGACCTTTTTCAGTCTGGCTGAGTATGTCTCCTTATCTATTTGTGCGGTGCCAGCTATGACTATCAGTCTCAATATTCAGATTGACCGCTTAGCCTGCGCTATGGCAAAACCTTTAAATGCTGCTTCTCAAAATATAAATACTATGATTGCAACATTGAGACACGTTAAAGAGACAGGGTTTAAAAGTCAGGCTACAGTGAACTACTTATTCCTTAAACATACCGTAAGTGCCAAGATTTCCAAAAATATGTGTTATTTTAAATGTGTCAGATAATAATTAAAAGGAAAACACAGACTGTTAATATTATAATCCAGGATGTAAAGAAAAGAATTCTTTGGGGGGCGGCACTTGTGGCTCAAGGAGTAGGGCGCAGGCCCCATATACCAGGGGTGGCAGGTTCAAACTCGTCCCCGGCCTAAAACACCAAAAAAAAAAAAAAAAAAGATTCTTTGACACTGAAGTATAAACACTGTGGTCCTGGTTACTTGGCTTTGGCTGGCTGCACACAGTAGCCATGTTGGGGGGGGGGTCCTCTTGTTAGGCCTCCTAATATCTTGCTGCACAGGTTACACTGTACGAAGCATGTCTGCTTTCCTGTCTGTTTGCTTATCCTGTGGGTTTTTAACTAAAGTGCCAATGACCCCCAAAGTTGATGCCTTAAATCGTAACTATTGTTTCCATGCTAAAACAAAACAAAGGTCCACAGAGATGGACCCAGGAACACTAAAAGGGGGAATGTTACCAGCCACTGTCGACCTGAATGTCCATCTCATGCACAGCGCTGCTGGTCAGGCCTTAATAAGGCTGGAGGAGCCTACATGCTGACCTCTGCAGATGGTTTATTCACTTCCAAGGCTACTGTCATAGATAAGGTGCGGAACTGGACTCCATGGGACCAGTCAAGGACCCAGCACTCTGTGCACTCACTGAAGTGTTGACTAACTATAAATTTAGTCTAGAATAAAAGTGCTTTGAAGATACACCCACTTCAAGATAGGAAGATTTGGGTCATTTTGTAACCT
This sequence comes from Arctocebus calabarensis, assembly GCA_963573935.1. NCBI lineage: Eukaryota > Metazoa > Chordata > Mammalia > Primates > Lorisidae > Arctocebus > Arctocebus calabarensis. The sequence continues at coordinate 75,305 of CAUYON010113382.1, forward strand.
ATGTGGGAGAATCTGACCTGTACTATGATGAGTAATAACATTGCTGATGTTTAGTTTTACTGTGAGAATAAAAGGTAACAAAGGAAAAAAGAGGGCAGAGCCATTCTTTGGGGAGATATCCCCACTGCTCTCTGGAATCACTGGCTTTTCTGTAAATAAAAGTGAAACTATTGATCTCTCATCCGCTTTTCCATTTATTTATTGGCTTGGGTGAAAGGCAGGTGGACTCCGTGGTCCACAACAAATAGACCAGTAACAGTGATCCTTTGTATTTGCACAGATAGAGCAGTTGAAGCTCAGAGAGGGCAGGTGACTTGCATAAAGTCACACAGTTAGTCAGTACCAGACATCAAATGAAAACTCAGGTTTCTGGCCTTGAGACTCGTGCTTTCTTTTCTCCGCCTCAGAGGTCCCTTTGCACCACGGGCAAGATGAAGGTCTGGAGGGGCTGTGCAGAAGTGGCCTCTAGGGGACTGCTCCAAGTCCAAGGTCAAGACATGTGCAGATTCATTATGAGTTCTCTTGAAAAGAAATGCTCATTTCTCAGGGCAACATCAACCACAGACCTAAAATCATTAAGCCCTTCTCCTTCCCCATGAACAAGAACGGCAAAAACATGAAAAGTCAGGCAAAGGCTGTCTTAGTTCTCTCTCAAATTAAGCAGCAAAAAGGACACTGTGCTCATGGCCAGCCCTCCAGCAGAGTCCAGGTCTGGCCATTTAAGTTGTGTGGCTTTGAGAGAAGCAGATCAGACCCCGAATCAGCATTTTAGTGGGAATGAGACCATCACCTTGTCTCTACGGACATTAAACTCCTGCACCAGACCTGGGGGGCTTTGGAGATTCACCTCCTCTCAGCCCTTCCTGCAAATGAGAAGGCCACTCGGAATCCTCTTCCTGCCTTCCTGCTCCCCCCACCTGGCTCTAGCTCCCAGTTGCAGCTCAAACCCAGTTTACCAGGAGCCAAAACAAGGAGCTCCGTTCAATGGAAAAATCAGCCCAAGCAATTGTCTGACCAAATTGACTTGTCAGTCACCCTGCTCAGACAGGGCCTTGGAGAGTCACCTGATCTGCACACAGGAAAGAATGATTTGTAAGCTGTGAGGCCAGAAGGAAAAACACCCAGGAAAGGCTCAACACGGAGACAATTCAGTCTGGGTTTCCATAGCAATCCCGGGAGAAACAGGAGGAGTTCGCGCCAGGGTAATTCAAGAGATGGTAGCCAGCAGTCACCTTGCTCCCCCATCTCCTGCTGGGTCATTTGCCCCTCATCACTTGGGCAACAACTTCCCTCTCCAAAACCACCAGTCCACCCACCCAACCCCCCAGCCCCGGCCCCAATCCCACCTGGAATCCCTCATACCCTCTCTCCAAAGTCTGCTCTGGTTCAGTGAAAGGAATCCTAAAATCTCTATGACACATTCACATTTCATGTCATCTTTTTTTTTCTTTTTTTAAAAATAATTTTATTAAATCATAATTGTGCACATTGGTGCAATCATGGGGCACAATGTGCTTACTTCATATACAATCAGAAATATTTTGATCGTACTGTTAGAGATAGCCTTCGTGGCATTTTCTTAATCACTATATGAAGACATTGATATTCTACATTTAATAAGTTTCACCAGTACCCTGCTAAGATGCATCGTCTACATATTTGTCCTAAGAATCTAGGAAGCAACAGCTCCAAACGGCCAACCTTGCTGCTCTGAAGATTTGCATGTCCTTACAGCAGACCCACACCTCAAATCAGGACTGTGAAAAGTGAGTTATTATAAATGCAACACGGATATTAACTTCCTCTGAGATTGCAGCATTAAAAGTGGTTCTTTTTCTGATGCGCTTGTCTGCTAGCTTCTCTTATTTGATGATAGGAGTATGTCCTATGCCACCTGCTCTAGAAATGATAAGAAATATACTCTAGGTGCTGTAAAGTCCTTCCTATTCTGTTCCAAATGGGTTTTTAATCACCTGTGCGGGGCAGGGATGCTGAAAATTCAGGGAATTCAGCATCTGTCACTGCCGCCCCCTGTACCTGGGAGTGGGAATCTTCTCTCCCTCTTTTCCACAGTCACTTCTCTCCAGGTTCTATCCTCCGTTGGTAACCCCACTTCTTCCCATCAGGTCCTTCCATTTGGTCAGCATGACACCTCCGGATGCCTCTCCCTCCTGCTCTAACTTTGATGAGCCACAAAGCATAAGATGTGCACAGGGGAGATGGGGTGTGGGGCATGAAGGAGCTCTGCGCAATATTCTTGCAACTCTTCCGTGAATCTGGAACAATTCTCAAATAAAACACATATTGAGAAAAAAAAAACACATATTGAAAAACAAAATAACCAACCAAAATTGAAGATGTGGACTCTGGTCTCAGGAGTGAGGAAAAAGCAGGGACCGGGGTCCTTGTTCTGACGCCCCCCATGGTTGATTTCCTTGTCGGTTTATGTAAAGCCCAAACATATGGTGTCAGAGCACGGAATAATTTTTCCCACATGAGGAAATGTTATTCCTCCTGTTAGTATAACATTGACCTTGTCCTTTAAGAAAAATGATTCCAGCACATTGTTGCGCTCAGCATTTTACTCTCCATTCTGGCTGAGAATCAGCCTCCCCAGAGGACATGACACCAACTCTGGTGTGTTTCTCATTTCAGATCTCACACACACACACACACACACACACAAGTACACACCTACCTGTCATAGAGGGTGCATCTTGTGACTTGTCATAGAGGGTGCATACTTGGCTGAATAGTGTTATATCATAGCCTATTGTAACTGTTTGAATGTTAAGTATAACAGAAGTTGGGGATCTGTCACCTCCCCAAATCTGCACACGTCTCTGTGAGGAAAGCACTGTGGCCTCCATTTCACATGTTGGGAAGCTCTTTCAAAGAGGAAGTCCCTTTGCCCAAGGTGACTGTAAGGTTTATCCACGGGAAGCTGACATTCAGCCCAGGCCTCTCTGCCCCCTGAGCCAGGGTCAACCTCTGTAAATGCAATTTTCTCTTCAGACCAAGCAGAACCTAAATTTCAGCAGAGACCTGTGAGAAGTGCCCTGGGCCCCATCATCCCAAGCCAGTGCTCTGCAAACAATGCCTATGAGAAGAAAAACTATACGCTCCTATGAATTTCCCCTAAAATTCTAACACGAGTCAGAGGGGGGTTATCTTGTAGCCCTTATTCAGTCCAGGACAAGTAAAAGCTCCTACCTGAAGCACAGGAACAAAGAATTAGGCCGGCTGATAGGGAACCTATCAGGTTATAGGAAATGCACCTGCCTGCTTCTGACTCCCAGGTGTTGTGTGGGCCACGTCTGCTCATCATTTAAGTATGAGCCTAGATGTCACCTCCCAGAGAGGCCTGCCCTGCATCTCTGCTCTCATATATGTCTTCATGTGAATCTGTGAAGAAGAGCTACCATCACTTGTGAGTTTGTCCTTATTGGGGTATTTATAAGACTTACTGTCCTGCCAGCCCCCCATCATAAGAATGGACCTCATACCTGTTTTATTCATCCCTCTATGCCCAGTGTCAAGTGTCATTCTTTCCCAAACTAGCCATTCAATAAATATTGCAAAAAAGGCAATAAAAAAAGCTGCATAGTATGTTCTTTTTTTTTTACATACACATGTGTTAATTAGGTTTCCATTTTTTGCCTTCACAGAATTTAAAAGGCTTAAAATTTAATAACAAATTTAATACAGAGTGTGTTCTTGATTCTTTTAGCTCCAAGGAAAATCAATAGACATGTGTGTGGGAGAATCTGGAGGTGGACGGATGCTGCTCACTGGGGAGGTGGGAGTTGCCCTGGCAGAGTGCTGGACCGTGCCATGGAAGGAAGCAATTGTGACAGGGACCTTCACCCCAGAATAGACTCACCCTTCAAGAATGCCAGACTTTCCAGCAAATGCAAGCAGTGTAACTGCCTCTTGGTATCCTCAACAATTCTCCAACAATTAATAATAAAAAAAAAGAATACCGAGGGTCTTTAAGATGGCAGCCGAATAAGAGCTTCCTTGCAACTGGGCACAGTCAGACTGGGGAGAGAAGAATTCAGGTATCTCTGGCTGGCAAGATCTGCCTAGAAACATCCCTTTGGGGACACAGGGAGACAGCGTGAGACTTCTGGACCCCCCGAGGAAGGCAAAAGCAGTGGAGATCTGGCAAGTGCTTGTGTGTGTTCGTTCGTGGCAGCTGTGGCTGCAGCAGCAGCGAGATTGCAAA